>JAXIVJ010003055.1:0-95000 GCA_036785665.1 Chirona hameri
ATATATATATATATATATATATATATATATATATATATATATATATATATATATATATATATATATATATATATATATATATATATATATATATATATATATATATATATATATATATATATATATATATAAACAGACATGTATACATATATGTATACATATATGTATACATGTATGTATACATTAATTTATACATTTACACCCTGCACGCTGTCGCTAGGGCAGAGAACACCACACCATGAAGTTGCCTGAGAAATTTCCTGTGTCCTGTCCTCAGAGAGATCGAAACATCCTTTGGACCCCAGCGGCCGGCACACGTATCCTGTACAGAGTCCGACCAACAACCTAGCCCTGTGTACTGTCCTGCGCCGGTCGTTGACTCCGACCTGGATCTCAACTGTGACGAAGAACCCACCCACTCTCCTGCACCGGTCTCAGACAGCGACATGAACTCCAACCACGCCGAGGAACCCACCCACTCTCCTGCACCGGTCTCAGACAGCGACATGAACTCCAACCACGCCGAGGAACCCACCCACTCTCCTGCACCGGTCTCAGACAGCGACATGAACTCCAACCACGCCGAGGAACCCACCCACTCTCCTGCACCGGTCTCAGACAGCGACATGAACTCCAACCACGCCGAGGAACCCACCCATTCTCCTGCACCGGTCGCAGACAGCAGGTGCAATGAAGCAGACGACTATATGTCTCCTCCCCCATCGGTAACATACTCCAATACAGGGCGTCCAAGAAACAGTTTCAAAATACAGTTGGACCAAGCGGTGACATCAAAAATGTTCCTGGGCCATGGCCTAAGAAAAGGATGGGCCGACGCCCTCTACGGTGCAATCAGACACTCGAGCAATGGTCCCAAATGTGTGCTGGTCCCCCGCTACCGACACATGAAGAAGAAGCACTCCAAGAAAACCCGGACTCCGTTCTTCCGATGTCACGCAAAGTGCACACTCCCAGGCTGCCACACATTTCAAATCGAGGTCCAGGACGAGCCCGTGAACGGGAAAGCCATCCTCACTGTCATCAAGTATGGGGACCAAAATGCCAGCCACAGTGCGTACCACTCCCACAGGTACCTGCGAGGCAAGCGCCGAGTGGCGATTGGCGACCGTGTCAGCAGAGATGGTGCGTATACCGTGCGCCAAGAACTGATTGACGAGACACCAGAAGAACAGCTCGCAGACGGTAACCTCACAGAGGCGCCACCGAGCCACGTGCTGCGCCAAGCTGCCTATGAGCGTCGGAAGGCTGAAAGGTATGCCGTTGACTGGGCAGAAGATCTCGCGACGACGATGGAAATTTCCAAAGCAGAGGACACCCACAGCAAGAAGCTTCTAGGCGGCGTTCATTTCATTGGCAAATGTCCCCTTCTGGTAATGCTCTACAGAGAACACTTTCTAAAAAATACAGCGCGAACCCATCCACTCTGCACATCGACTCCACGGGGTCTGTGACGCGACAGATTGGAGAAAAGACCCCGTACCTCTATGCAGTGATCGCCGAGGACAATAACGGCTCGTATCCACTGGCTCACATGTTAGCAGAGAGCCACACAGTGCCAGTGATAGAACATTTTCTTCTACAAGTGGCCCGTGACGTCAAGGAAGTGACTGGCAGAGCGTGGACACCACCAAGGGTCGTAACCGACTTTAGTTGGGCCCTACTCCATGCCGTATCAGAAGGACTCTGCAAAAAAAACTCTGAAGGCGTACCTACAAGAGTGCTGGGACCAACAGGGTGGCGATGAAGAACTTCTACCGCTACCAAGGATGAGTTTGTGTGGAGCCCATCTGTCCCACAGATTCTCCTCTGTGCTGCAAACCAAGAACGTAGACAAGAAGGCGTCGGCTGCCTTCATGTGGCTCTTCTCAAAGCTGCAGCAGGCCTCGTCAATCGCTGAGCTCGACGCACTTTTCGAGCAGTTTTGCGTGCTCGCCTGCTCCAGGGGAGAAGTGCGAAAGCTAGCGCCGCCCCTTCAACATGAGTCAACCGCCACCGAACGTGCCGCCGCCGAAACACTTCCTGACCCGGATAAGACATTCCGGACCGGTACCGCATACGGGAGGCATTTCGAGATGATAAAGGCGCACGCGCCTCTGGAAGTCGGAACAAGTGGGCACGTCACCAACGAGTATTTTTACCCGTCTGTGGTAGAGTACATGCTGTCAACCCTGATGCCCTTGGTGCCCTTGTGGAGCCAGGTGGTAACCTCGGCGGTGACCTCTAATGCAGCCGTGGAAAGCTACATGCGCGTGATAAAGAAGCAGATTCTTCATGGTCGCACCAGGCTGCACCCCGGGGACTTTGTCCGAGCGCTGCTCAAAGACACGACAAGCCGGATAAAGGGTGATGTCATCCCGCGAAAACCGGCTCCGAGGGGCAAGAAGAAGCAGACAGAGACACCCCTCACAAACCCTGAAGCACAGGAAGAGATTTGGAAAAGACGCGACCCTACCAAAAAACCGACGTGGTATGCGCGCACGCGCCCACCGACGGACGTTTTTCAAGAGAACACTGACAGCGAGAGCGATGATCTTATCGACATCGTGTTGGACAGAAGCTCAGTATCCAAGGAAGCACCAGAAAGTGCGTCACAGACGCAGGACAAGGAAGCAGCTGATGGGGATGTCACAAGCACCATCATCATATCTCAGGAGGACATCGGCGCTCCAGCGTCTGAATGGGATGCAATCATTTCAGCTGAGGACGAAGGACTGCGCTGCCTGGCACCAAGGACCTGGCTGTCAGATGAAGTTATCGACAGCTTCTGCCTAGCGATGTCATCCCAATCACACGGCGACGTGGTGAACTTTGGCGCGCACTGGCTGACTGCCATGTGTTGTGGGCGAACAATCGCAAACATGAAACTGTGCCTCCAAAAGAGGAGCGCCCACAGCGCCAAAATGTGGCTACTTCCGTACCATCGCAACGGTGACCACTGGGCATTATTCATAGTGTCATTCCGACACCAAGTGGTGGTACATCTGGACGGCCTCTACGGCAGCGCAGAGGAGGAGACGGCGCAGCACGTCCAGAAGCTGGTGGACGCTGCACACAGACTCCAGTCGGGTGCTCGCACCGCATCCGAACGGAGCGGCTGCTGGAGCAGATGGCGGCTGGTGAACCCCGCCGGCCTTCCACGCCAGCACGACTCCTACTCGTGCGGCACGCGTGTGTGCTTCTACGCCGAGATCGCCGCTACCGGGGTGTTAAGGACGGCCTTTCACGACGAAGGCATGCGGAGAGAAATTCGGCAGGCGATCTGCATCGCGCAGGTAAATAGAATTACTTTCACCCGAGCTTACGCCAATTTGATAAACTTAATCGTGATATCTTGTTAGTACAGGACACATGCATTTCATGAAATCAAGTAACTGATCATGGCAGCAACAAAAGTAAACTGATAGTATCACTATATTTTTAACGCAGCCCAAATACGCCGATATTGCAATGAAGCATAAATGTTTAAGAAGTGTTTTGTTTTAGGGACAATTTACATTGTTTAACTTTCAATGGTAACCACTTACGTACGTTCCTTACCTACGATGACTTAAACGACATAAAGACATAAGCGAATAGTGCAACAAAGAGCCTCAGAGGCCCATACTAGGTTGCACAACATACATACATCGCCATACATACAATTGCACACATACATACATCAACATGCATAATAAAACATATACATACATCGCTCCTAGGGCAACATACAAGTACATATCTCCATACACGGATTTGATATATACGTACCTATATCCCCCCCCCCCCCATTACTAGGCAGAGTCATTTCAATGTCCTTACGTATTGCATATTTCTAAAAGGAAACCTATTAACAAACCCATGAATATTAAGTAAACTAAAGCCTTTCCTGCAAAATATTCATCTAGCCTATTTTTGAAAGAAACTAAGGTTGCTGCGTTATCTATGTAGATCCCCTGGTAAATTATTTAAATGTCCCACATCCCTTCTACCAAAAAACTATTGTAGTAACCTAGTCCTACTTTGTTTAATAATGAGTTTATTATGACGAAAGCAAAATTTAATAAAATGCCCATGTTCAAGAGCTTGAAAGGGCGTGTATCTTTTTAACACCGTTCATAGCTCACAACTGACATGCAGTACATATTTTGTAAGTATTAAGTACCTTGTAATCACCAACACCTATGTTTGTGTTTGCAGAACTGCCGTCAACGCCACGTCACACTGGGGTTTGAAGGCGACAACGGGAGGACTCAACGTTTCGTGCCTCCCACTCTGACGGTGGAAACGGATGTAGGCCCTGATGTCCACGAGTATTTGACAACACTGCGCTCCGGCGTTTGAAAGAGGCGAGGTATGCAACTAATTTAATTTGGTTTTCTTAGAACCTAACAACACTTTTCTGGTGATTGACCGCAACATCTGTACTTTTGTCGTCATGCTGGATCGACAGCTAGCATCACTTAGCCTGCACTGACTCCATTGTCAGGGAAAAAACCTTGTCGTCATCGTCAGTGACATAAATCGCGTTATCAATGTTATTTTTTAGGAGGGTGGAGAAATGTGGGTACTTGGTGTTTATGTTTTAATGTTCGTTTTAATTTGCTTCCTCGCACAATCACTTAATCGTCATCTGCCACTGAAACTTGTTGGATACTGCTTACTAACAGTCGTCTTTTCTCTCATTGATTCTGACGAATTCATTGACTATATATTTTGTGTTTGTAAGTTTTGAACTGTTCGCCATGGCACTCTCTATAGCAATGATTTGCAACAAGGACATTAGTACCCTGCTTGGGCATTGTAGTCTTCGGGCTAAATTACAAATTATAGCTGGTTCGTTTGATGATGGCGCAGCTAAATGATGATCAGCTTTGTGTTACAGTTTACGTGTTGTTATACGTTGGGAACCACAGCTTGAGGCAAAGGGCGACAGCGCGCATGCCTACTTATATTTTCGTCCATAGATGGCACCAGTTGTAAACGCCTGAAGTTATGCTGTACCGCATAGCTTGAAGCCGATAACTGCGATCTCAGCGTAATGGGGGAGCCGGTAATTAGTCATTTTGGTCATCAAAAGAAGGTAACCATATCTTTGACGCTGAGAACCACTGTTTAATAGCTTATTGTCTTTCTCCTGAACTTGAACATCCATCTGCTTTCAGACTACGTGCTACCTGGCGCCATCCTCCGCATGCCATTGGCCGGTTGCGACCACAGGGATTGCCACTTCATGTCCACTTCACTGAACGTGACCTGACAGCTTCACCATCACTGCCGAGTGGGAAGTCGTGCGCGCCACCAAGATGACACCATACGACGTGAAACTCAACTTCGAACAGGAAGTGGCAACAGCCACCAGCTGGGGCAGTAGGTATGGAGAAGAGCTACGAGCCTCACCAGGGTGAAATGATCTCTATCGAAAAAGAGCCGGTCCGATGCCCTGAGATACTGCTCCAGCCATCGTCTCGACCTGGCCATGGGATTGTGCGGCACTACGGCATTCATACGGCCATGTACAACATCGCCATCAGACAAAGGGAGTCTTTGCAATCTTAGTGAATCGTTGTAATACATGCACCAAACTTACAAGCTTACCTTTTCAACCTGTGATGATGACTCACGATGGGACGAGGAATCAACGATGGAGATACCCCCCCCCCCCCCAAACAAAAACAAAAAAAAAAAAATCATACAATAGCAACAATGAAATATGCTCAAATACAAACTACAAATATTGCTGGCCTCACGAGAATAAGCAGCCAGGGGCGTAGGAAGAATTTCGCCCAGGGGGGGGGGGGGGGATTTGATCAGAGGGGCCCTTGTAGCCAAGCGGGGAGCACATAATTTAAACAGTACAGAATGTTGTATGTTGTAAACAAAGGCAAATAAGTTTTCGACAACGAAAAAACATTTTTTTTTTGGGGTGGAGTCAAAAACTCAAAAGTTCGAAGATCCGAGACAGCCAGTTTGAATATAATGTCATTTCCAATATTTAGGCATTTTGTATTGGCAATTTGCTTAAAAACTCGAATTTCTACGGTTTTTCAAACATGTATTGTTTTCCACCAAAAATGATATGACATGACGTGATTAAAACGTAATTATCTCCCAAAGTACTCTATCATTTTCATTGAAATGTTATGATAAGGCGTATAATTGATGCAGCATAATGTACTGAAATATTGACGTCGATATCTATTGTTGTTTTCAAGTTATTCAGAAAATCCGGGAGGGGGAGATTCTGCCACCTCCAGCAGGGCGCAGGTTAATTAAAATATTGTCCGGTATCCGCATGCGAATCCGTTATAACGGGTTAACGGGAAAAGTTTCATATGTGCCGGCGAACGGACTTCAGATTCGTGATCAGCGTATGGTTCTTGGCCATACAGCACAGTTTGAGCGCAATCTGAATTGTCCGGTATCCGCATGGGAATCCGTTATAACGGGTTAACGGGAAAAGTTGCATATGTGCCGGCAAACTGATTGCAAATTCGTGATCAGCGTATGGAACTTGGTCATATAGCATAGTTTGAGCGAAATCTGAATTGTCCGGTATCAGCATGTAACAGATTGATTTATGCCAAATCCGCATGTAGACCCGTTATAGCGATTTAACGGGAAAAGTTTCATATGTGCCGGCGACCGGATTTCAGATTCGTGATCAGCGTATAGAATTTGGCCACACAGCACAGTTTGAGCGAAATCTGAATTGTCCGGTATCCGCATGGGAATCCGTTATAACGGTTTAACGGGAAAAGGTGCATATGTGCCGGCGAACGGACTTCAGATTTGTGATCAACGTATGAAACTTGTTCATATAGCACAGTTTGAGCGAAATCTGAATTGTCCGGTATCCGCATGGGAATCCGTTATAACGGGTTAACGGGAAAAGTTTCATATGTGCCGGCGAACAGACTTCAGATTCGTGATCAGCGTATGAAACTTGTTCAGATAGCACAGTTTGAGCGAAATCTGAATTGTCCGGTATCTGCATGCGAATCCGTTATAGGGGGTTAACGGGAAAAGTTTCATATGTGCCGGCGAACGGACTTCAGATTCGTGATCAGCGTATGGAACTTGTTCATATAGCACAGTTTGAGCGAAATCTGAATTGTCCGGTATCGGCATGCGAATCCGTTATAACGGGTTAACGGGAAAAGTTTCATATGTGCCGGCGAACGGACTTCAGATTCGTGATCAGCGTATGGAACTTGTTCATATAGCACAGTTTTAGCGAAATCTGAATTGTCCGGTATCCGCATGGGAATCCGTAATAACGGGTTAACGGGAAAAGTTTTATATGTGCCGGCGAACGGACTTCAGATTCGTGATCAGCGTATGAAACTGGTTCATATACATAGTTTGAGCGACATCTGAATTGTCCGGTATCCGCATGGGAATCCGTAATAATGGGTTAACGGGAAAAGTTTTATATGTGCCGGCGAACGGACTTCAGATTCGTGATCAGCGTATGAAACTTGTTCATATAGCACAGTTTGAGCGAAATCTGAATTGTCCGGTATCTGCATGCGAATCCGTTATAACGGGTTAACGGGAAAAGTTACATATGTGCCGGCGAACGGACTTCAGATTCGTGATCAGCGTATGAAACTTGTTCAGATAGCATAGTTTGAGCGAAATCTGAATTGTCCGGTATCTGCATGCGAATCCGTTATAACGGTTTAACGGGAAAAGTTTTATATGTGCTGGCGAACAGACTTCAGATTCGTGATCAGCGTATGCAACTTGTTCAGATAGCACAGTTTGAGCGAAATCTGAATTGTCCGGTATCTGCATGCGAATCCGTTATAACGGGTTAACGGGAAAAGTTTCATATGTGCCGGCGAACGGACTTCAGATTCGTGATCAGCGTGTGGAACTTGTTCATATAGCACAATTTGAGCGAAATCTGAATTGTCCGGTATCCGCATGGGAATCCGTAATAACGGGTTAGCGGGAAAAGTTTCATATGTGCCGGCGAACGGACTTCAGATTCGTGATCAGCGTAAGAAACTTGTTCAGATAACACAGTTTGAGCGAAATCTGAATTGTCCGGTATCCGCATGGGAATCCGTAATAACGGGTTAACGGGAAAAGTTTTATATATGCCGGCGAACGGACTTCAGGTTCGTGATCAGCGTATGAAACTTGTTCATATAGCACAGTTTGAGCGAAATCTGAATTGTCCGGTATCTGCATGCGAATCCGTTATAACGGTTTAACGGGAAAAGTTTTATATGTGCCGGCGAACGGACTTTAGATTCGTGATCAGCGTATGAAACTTGTTCATATAGAACAGTTTGAGCGAAATCTGAATTGTCCGGTATCTGCATGCGAATCCGTTATAACGGGTTAACGGGAAAAGTTTCATATGTGCCGGCGAACGGACTTCAGATTCGTGATCAGCGTATGAAACTTGTTCATATAGCATAGTTTGAGCGAAATCTGAATTGTCCGGTATCCGCATGGGAATCCGTAATAACGGGTTAACGGGAAAAGTTTCATATGTGCCGGCGAACGGACTTCAGATTCGTGATCAGCGTATGAAACTTGTTCATATAGCATAGTTGGAGCGAAATCTGAATTGTCCGGTATCCGCATGGGAATCCGTTATAACGGGTTAACGGGAAAAGTTTCATATGTGCCGGCGAACGGACTTCAGATTCGTGATCAGCGTATGGAACTTGTTGATATAGCACAGTTTGATCGAAATCTGAATTGTCCGGTATCCGCATGGGAATCTGTAATAACGGGTTAACGGGATTTTTTTTTATATGTGCCGGCGAACAGACTTCAGATTCGTGATCAGCGTATGAAACTTGTTTATATAGCATAGTTTGAGCGAAATTTGAATTGTCCGGTATCCGCATGGGAATCCGTAATAACGGGTTAACGGGAAAAGTTTTATATGTGCCGGCGAACGGACTTCAGATTCGTGATCAGCGTATGAAACTTGTTCATATAGCACAGTTTGAAGGAAATCTGAATTGTCCGGTATCTGCATGCGAATCCGTTATAACGGTTTAACGGGAAAAGTTCTATATGTGCCGGCGAACGGACTTTAGATTCGTGATCAACGTATGAAACTTGTTCATATAGCACAGTTTGAGCGAAATCTGAATTGTCCGGTATCTGCATGCGAATCCGTTATAATGGTTTAACGGGAAAAGTTGTATATGTGCCGGCGAACGGACTTCAGATTCGTGATCAGCGTATGAAACTTGTTCATATAGCACAGTTTGAGCGAAATCTGAATTGTCCGGTATCTGCATGCGAATCCGTTATAACGGGTTAACGGGAAAAGTTTTATATGTGCCGGCGAACGGACTTCAGATTCGTGATCAGCGTATGAAACTTGTTCATATAGCACAGTTTGAGCGAAATCTGAATTGTCCGGTATCCGCATGGGAATCCGTTATAACGGGTTAACGGGAGAAGTCTCATATGTGCCGGCGAACGGACTTCAGATTCGTGATCAGCGTATGGAACTTGTTCATATAGCACAGTTTGAGCGAAATCTGAATTGTCCGGTATCCGCTTGGGAATCCGTAATAACGGGTTAACGGGAAAAGTTTTATATGTGCCGGCGAACAGACTTCAGATTCGTGATCAGCGTATGATACTTGTTCATATAGCATAGTTTGAGCGAAATCTGCATTGTCCGGTATCCGCATGGGAATCCGTAATAACGGGTTAACGGGAAAAGTTTTATATGTGCCGGCGAACGGACTTCAGATTCGTGATCAGCGTATGAAACTTGTTCATATAGCACAGTTTGAGCGAAATCTGAATTGTCCGGTATCTGCATGCGAATCCGTTATAACGGTTTAACGGGAAAAGTTTTATATGTGCCGGCGAACGGACTTCAGATTCGTGATCAGCGTATGAAACTTGTTCATATAGCATAGTTTGAGCGAAATCTGAATTGTCCGATATCCGCATGGGAATCCGTTATAACGGGTTAACGGGAAAAGTTTCATAAGTGCCGGCGAACGGACTTCAGATTCGTGATTAGCGTATGAAACTTGTTCAGATAGCACAGTTTGAGCGAAATCTGAATTGTCCGGTATCTGCATGCGAATCCGTTATAACGGGTTAACGGGAAAAGTTTCATATGTGCCGGCGAAAAGACTTCAGATTCGTGATCAGCGTATGGAACTTGTTCATATAGCACAGTTTGAGCGAAATCTGAATTGTCCGGTATCCGCATGGGAATCCGTAATAACGGGTTAACGGGAAAAGTTTTATATGTGCCGGCGAACGGACTTCAGATTCGTGATCAGCGTATGAAACTGGTTCATATAGCATAGTTTGAGCGAAATCTGAATTGTCCGGTATCCGCATGGGAATCCGTAATAACGGGTTAACGGGAAAAGTTTTATATGTGCCGGCGAACGGACTTTAGATTCGTGATCAACGTATGAAACTTGTTCATATAGCACAGTTTGAGCGAAATCTGAATTGTCCGGTATCTGCATGCGAATCCGTTATAACGGTTTAACGGGAAAAGTTTTATATGTGCCGGCGAACGGACTTCAGATTCGTGATCAGCGTATGAAACTTGTTCATATAGCACAGTTTGAGCGAAATCTGAATTGTCCGGTATCTGCATGCGAATCCGTTATAACGGGTTAACGGGAAAAGTTTTATATGTGCCGGCGAACGGACTTCAGATTCGTGATCAGCGTATGAAACTTGTTCATATAGCACAGTTTGAGCGAAATCTGAATTGTCCGGTATCCGCATGGGAATCCGTTATAACGGGTTAACGGGAAAAGTTTCATATGTGCCGGCGAACGGACTTCAGATTCGTGATCAGCGTATGGAACTTGTTCATATAGCACAGTTTGAGCGAAATCTGAATTGTCCGGTATCCGCTTGGGAATCCGTAATAACGGGTTAACGGGAAAAGTTTTATATGTGCCGGCGAACAGACTTCAGATTCGTGATCAGCGTATGAAACTTGTTCATATAGCATAGTTTGAGCGAAATCTGAATTGTCCGGTATCCGCATGGGAATCCGTAATAACGGGTTAACGGGAAAAGTTTTATATGTGCCGGCGAACGGACTTCAGATTCGTGATCAGCGTATGAAACTTGTTCATATAGCACAGTTTGAGCGAAATCTGAATTGTCCGGTATCTGCATGCGAATCCGTTATAACGGTTTAACGGGAAAAGTTGTATATGTGCCGGCGAACGGACTTCAGATTCGTGATCAGCGTATGGAACTTGTTCATATAGCACAGTTTGAGCGAAATCTGAATTGTCCGGTATCCGCATGGGAATCCGTAATAACGGGTTAACGGGAAAAGTTTTATATGTGCCGGCGAACGGACTTCAGATTCGTGATCAGCGTATGAAACTGGTTCATATAGCATAGTTTGAGCGAAATCTGAATTGTCCGGTATCCGCATGGGAATCCGTAATAACGGGTTAACGGGAAAAGTTTTATATGTGCCGGCGAACGGACTTCAGATTCGTGATCAGCGTATGAAACTGGTTCATATAGACTAGTTTGAGCGAAATCTGAATTGTCCGGTATCCGCATGGGAATCTGTAATAACGGGTTAACGGGAAAAGTTTTATATGTGCCAGCGAACGGACTTCAGATTCGTGATCAGCGTATGAAACTTGTTCATATAGCACAGTTTGAGCGAAATCTGAATTGTCCGGTATCTGCATGCGAATCCGTTATAACGGTTTAACGGGAAAAGTGTTATATGTGCCGGCGAACGGACTTCAGATTCGTGATCAGCGTATGAAACTTGTTCATATAGCATAGTTTGAGCGAAATCTGAATTGTCCGGTATCCGCATGGGAATCCGTTATAACGGGTTAACGGGAAAAGTTTCATATGTGCCGGCGAAAAGACTTCAGATTCGTGATCAGCGTATGGAACTTGTTCATATAGCACAGTTTGAGCGAAATCTGAATTGTCCGGTATCCGCATGGGAATCCGTAATAACGGGTTAACGGGGAAAGTTTTATATGTGCCGGCGAACGGACTTCAGATTCGTGATCAGCGTATGAAACTGGTTCATATAGCATAGTTTGAGCGAAATCTGAATTGTCCGGTATCCGCATGGGAATCCGTAATAACGGGTTAACGGGAAAAGTTTTATATGTGCCGGCGAACGGACTTTAGATTCGTGATCAACGTATGAAACTGGTTCATATAGACTAGTTTGAGCGAAATCTGAATTGTCCGGTATCCGCATGGGAATCCGTAATAACGGGTTAACGGGAAAAGTTGTATATGTGCCAGCGAACGGACTTCAGATTCGTGATCAGCGTATGAAACTTGTTCATATAGCACAGTTTGAGCGAAATCTGAATTGTCCGGTATCTGCATGCGAATCCGTTATAACGGTTTAACGGGAAAAGTTTGATATGTGCCGGCGAACGGACTTCAGATTCGTGATCAGCGTATGAAACTGGTTCATATAGCATAGTTTGAGCGAAATCTGAATTGTCCGGTATCCGCATGGGAATCCGTTATAACGGGTTAACGGGAAAAGTTTCATATGTGCCGGCAAACGGACTTCAGATTCGTGATCAGCGTATGAAACTTGTTCAGATAGCACAGTTTGAGCGAAATATGAATTGTCCGGTATCTGCATGCGAATCCGTTATAACGGGTTAACGGGAAAAGTTTCATATGTGCCGGCGAACGGACTTCAGATTCGTGATCAGCGTATGGAACTTGTTCATATAGCACAGTTTGAGCGAAATCTGAATTGTCCGGTATCCGCATGGGAATCCGTAATAACGGGTTAACGGGAAAAGTTTTATATGTGCCGGCCAACAGATTTCAGATTCGTGATCAGCGTATGATTCTTGGTCTATTGGCTTATTTTGAGCAAGATCTGAATTGTCCGATATCTGCATTTTCCAGATGGATCATCGATCCGCATGCAAATCTACGAACGTACCTAACTCAAGCTGAAAACTAAATAAAGATATACTTAGTGTCTATTTTTGAACAAAGTGTTGCAAACGACTAAGTATCAAGCCGATAATACTGACTTTTTATTTATGAATAGGGACTAAGACCTCAATATCGGGATCCTTGGCACTCTGACTTAAAATGCTATCAGTTTTGTTTGGTTTGCTTTGTGGACCAAGCGTCCAAGCACCATTTCCTTTTGGGACCAAGATACAAACTCTCACCCTGTTCCACGGATTATTATATGGGGGCCGGTGAACTGTTTCAGAGGCCTGCCCTGGGATTTGAACCTGGGCCACCGGCACAGATGACAGATGACCCGGCACCAGATCGCTCCCCTTGACATAGTATCAGAATATAAACAATGCGTCAGTATTGTCTACATTCTGATCACATGAAAAGTCTGAGATTGCAACATGCTCAAAGATTGAGGTACTGAGGTATTGAGCCCTATACAGTGTTTTTTTTTGTGGGGGGGGGGGGGCGGTCAGCTCATTTAAAGGCTATTAAGTGCCTACTTATGCCTTGTATGTACCCACTGTGAATAAAAGTTATATTTTTTGTCACTATGGATAACATGCATCATCTTATATCTTTTTTGTCGGGCTTGACATGCTATCAAAATGTAAACAATGCATCAGATCATCTAAATTATAATGGCATGACACATGAGATTCTGATGTGTCGGTAAATTTCAGTATTTTGGTCAGGTCAGTATTTTTCAGATGTGTCAGTAGTTTTTACTCTAAACAATACAAATTTAGACTTATGTACCTTGCATATGCCTAATGTTAACATCCTGATAGTATGATAATAATGGTTGTGGGAGGTTTCCAGAATAACAGCATCTTATTTTTATATTAAATGTCACATCTGACCTACCCTTTATTTAAATTTCATTCTTGTATGCCTTGTCTTGGTTTAAAACCTATCCTACAGCCAGTGACCCGGGTTCAAATCCCTGTGAGGGCCTCTGAAACAGTCAACCTGCACCCCCATAGGTACTCCTCGGAACAGGGTGAGAGTTGCAATTAGCACCTTGGTCCCAAGAGGATATTGTGCTTGTTCCACAGATCGTATATCCGGCCTGTATGCCTCTGCCATGCCATGTCACATGTCAGCAAAGTTATTCTTGATATCATTATCAGCTGTGTAATGAGTAGTTTGAAAATGTATACTCATTGGATCTAGATGTGTTAAGTTTGCATACATATTCGTGTTACGTGACCGGTAGCCGCGTGTGCCGCCGCCCCGGCCGGCGAGCCGTGCGGGACAGCCTATCTGCGGGCGCGGGGCTGGCGCGGCGCCGTGTTGCGCGCTGATTGGCGGCCGGCCGGCCGGGCGCCTATGACGTGATCCGCAGTGACCTCGGGTCTGCACTGGAGGAGCGGGTCACTCGGGACTCAGCCGCTGTCTGGACCGGGTCGGTCGCAAGTTGTTACAGATTAGAGATTTGCCTTGTCTGGCTTCTCCATCTGGAACACTTGTGGCCACTGAGTGACGCACCAGACCAAACTTGAAGGAAACTGACTTGTTGGTCTTTTCCGGAAAGAGGTGCTCACCAGAGGAATTAACGAACTTAACCTTTTTTGACGCCCAAATTCAGATCAGGGAGCATAGTTGATTCAGACCACGAATGCGCATATGTCCATGCCATTTGCGCTGCATCAACGGTGCACCCACTCCCGATTTATACGTATATATTGAGCTGTGCACTCGTCACGTTTCAGGGCGGAGTTTGAAGGGGGTATAACCTGAGCGTCTCTCGGGATTACTCGACATTGGATTTCTGTTAATCGACGATTTATGTAAACTCGCTGCATAGCTGATTGTTTCAGCTGCTCCGCCGAGCTGTTTGGTTGCCGAGTTGTGCGAACACAATACAGCCCTGACCTGACAAAATACTTGTACTTTTCTACCAGCGCAACTGAACGGACGGATTCTTAACATAGTCCTCCGGGCCGGATAGTATTTTCGGTTCCTTGAATTATACCTTTGTTGGCCGGATTTACTTTATATTTGTTTGATACAGTCCACATTGATAACTTTTGTTAAAATCCGTTTAGTTCAACATGGATGATTCATTAAGCACTAGATCAAAGCTTCGCTCAAAGGCAACCAAACAGTGCAATGATCTGAAGTCCTGCCGGGAGGGCGATCGAAAGGCGCTTGATCCGGACCAGCTGGCCCTCAAACTTCATCACTTGGAGAAGCTGCAGAGCGAGCTTCGGGGTGTCCAGGAACAGCTGGACAAGCTGGGTCAGCCTGACGATTCTAGCCACAGCCAACTCATGGAGGATGAGATGTTTCTCGGCTCCAGGCTCCTCTCCCGGCTCGAAAAGATGGAGGACGCCGCTCATAAAAGAGCTGATTTCCAAGGATCGGTGGGCAATGCAGACCTCAAAGCATCCGTCCCCGTGAAAATTCCTATTTATCATGGCGATGTGATGAAATGGTCAGAGTTTTGGGAACTGTTTGCAATTTCAGTCCATGACAATCCAAGCTATGCCGACGTCCAAAAGTTCGTTGTTTTGAAGTCGCACTTGAGCGGGGCGGCGCTGCGCACTATCCAAGGGATTCCGGTGTCAGGTGATAGCTACACCCAGGCGGTAGCAGCCCTCAAGGAGCGCTTCGATCATAACGAGGTGCGGCGAGAGCTTCTGATGAGGGAACTCTTGAACATGCCGTCTGTCCGACACGGTGACTTGAAAGGCATGCGATCTTTGATAGATCACCTGTCAGCGCATACACGCGCTCTGAATAGCCTCGGAGTTCCCGCTGAAAGCTTCTCGAGCCTTCTCCTACCTATCGTGAAAGACAAAATTCCAGAAGACTGGCGACTGGAATGGGCCAGACAGGGGAGCAGTAACTTTGACGCCTTCATTCAATTTCTCAATCGCGAAATACGGCTCCGTGAATCAGCCAAGGGGGTGTGGACAGTGGCCGCCGCCGCAGAAGCGCCACCCTCGGCGTCGTCAGTCACGAGCAGCATGACTGCCCGACGTGAGCCTTGGAAGGAGCGGGTGCAGCCCTCTCAGAGGCCGGGGCGGACGCTCTGTGGCGCGTGTGGGCAGGGACACCAGCGGCTCGACCAGTGCGCGATGTTTCGCGGCATGCCTGTACAGGACCGGTGGTCACTTGCGAAAACCTTGAAGGCATGCTTCCGCTGTCTGGGCTCTGGCCATCGATCTCGTGAATGCAAAGAAAGACAGTGCGATGAGTGTGGTAGACATCATCACATCCTGCTTCACTATCTGACTCCCTCGTCAAAGGGTCCTTCGGTGATTCCGGCGTCCGAGCTGTCGCCAGAAGCGGCCAGCTTCTCACCAGCTCAGTCCTCTAATCATGAGCCGGGGTTGAATGCCGCGAAAGTTGATGTTCAGCGGCAAGGCCATCGCCGATTCAACGCCCGGGGAGAGAACGGATGCCGAAGCTTCCTCCAGACGGCTCTGGTCGAGGCTATGGGTCCGAAAGGTCACCGCAAGGCCCGCGTACTGATTGATGGAGGCTCTGATTCTTCATATATCCGTAGCTCTCTGGTGAAAGAGCTAGGTCTACCCGTTGTTGAAACAGGGACGTTTTCTTGTATCGGATTCCAGGAGAAAACCGAGGCAGCTCGCCAATACGATAAGGTCCGAGTCGAGCTTGAGAGCCGTTTCGGTAACAGTTCCGTGTGCCTTGACATGTGGAGCACAGATCGACTGTGCTCGCCTCTTCCTGCCACCCCACCGCCCCTGATGCTCTCCCGACTGGAGATGGCGGACGACTTTGGGGGTGGCGAGATTGATCTCCTAATCGGAGTTGATAACCTCTACCGCGTCGTGTTGTGGGGACAAGTGGATCTTGGCGAGAGTCTGAGAGCCGTGGAGACGGTCTTCGGCTATGTTCTGCATGGACGACATGGGGAAATCAGTCCGCAGCATCAGCAGCATCACCGGACTTTCCACTGTAGCCAAGTGGAGGTGATGTGGGACTTGGATACTGTTGGAATCTGTCAGAAGGATGTGGCCAACTCGAACCTAACGGTCTACCCCGAGCCTACCTGGAACGAGGTTGAGGAGCGATACGAAATGGGCTTGGTATGGAGCTCCGACGAGCGCCCCGTCTCTAACAGAGACCACACATTGGCTCGAACGCTTCGCATGTCCGATCGTCTCAGCAGAAAAAAAGCTGTCATGTACGACGAACAAATCAAGAGCATGCTGACCAATGCTGTTGTTGAACCCTCTGAGCCGCCCAAACCCGCCGCTGAGGGCTCATGCAAGGTGGAGAGTCTTCCGTCTGCTCGCGCAGTCGATCCACGAGATGACTCTCGCGGGTCAGGACTGGGTCTCGAGCAAGGTCAAAGGCTGTCGCCTAGACCGTGTGACTCGGAGGCTTTCTACCTCCCTCATCACGGAGT
Source organism: Chirona hameri (assembly GCA_036785665.1). Taxonomy (NCBI): domain Eukaryota; kingdom Metazoa; phylum Arthropoda; class Thecostraca; order Balanomorpha; family Balanidae; genus Chirona; species Chirona hameri. Next base: position 17,351 of record JAXIVJ010003055.1, read on the forward strand.
CTTCCGAAATGAGAAAATCAGGGTGGTCTTCGATGGATCCGCTAGGGACGGAACAGGCCGAAGCCTAAACGAGTACCTGGAGCCCGGCGAAAATCTTCTCGTCAAGCTGTCCTCCGTCGTACTCAACTTCAGATGCGGAGAGATCGGGTGCCAGGCAGACATACAAGCAGCCTTTCATCAGGTTGTAGTGAGCCAAGAGGACCGGAAATACTTACAATTCTTCTGGTCGGAAATGTGTCTGAGGTTCGCTCGAGTGCCTTTTGGACTGACTTGTTCGCCGTTTATGCTGCTGAGAACGGTGGACGTCCATTTGAACAGATACGCCAAGAGCGACAAAGACCTCTGTCAGCTGATCCGAGATGGAACCTACATGGACGACCTCTGTCTGCACTTCAAAGACCGAATCGATGCAAAAAAAGGGATGTTCAGAGTCAAGCAGATGTTCGCTGAGGCTGGAATGACGCTTCATAAGACGCGAATCACGGGGGATCAGTCACCTGAGACATCAGTCCTCGGCCTGAGTTGGAACTCAGAGTCAGACAATCTGGCCGTTGTGGTGCCGGAGTTCCCCTGTCCTTCAACTAAAAGAGAGTTGTTATCAGCTGTGGCAAAGCCCTTCGATCCTCTGGGGCTTCTGACACCATGGCTGATCGGTGGAAAAGTGCTCTTCCAACGAACATGGAGAGACATGCCGAAAGCTGAATGGAATGATCCCCTCACCGCAGTCATCCAGACCGCAGTCGAGCTGTGGTGGAGGGGTACCTCAGGCAGCAAGGTCTGCTTTCCTCGCCGACCGTTGTCGAACACAGACTTCTCCTCAGGTGCATCCTTCCACGTCTTTTGCGACGCATCCAATCGGGCGTACTGCGCTGTTATCTACGCCGTCTACGAGGGAGAGTCAGGCCTGGTAACGGCCAAAAGCCGACTAGCCCCAATAAACCCAAACTTGACGATTCCAAGACTAGAGCTCATGGCCGCTCTGAGCGGAGCTCGTCTCATGTCTTTCGTGAAGGAGTCATTGAAGCTTACGAATGTGCCGGTAACCTACTGGACCGACTCCACAGACGTCCTCTTCTGGATACAAAAAAGAAAGCCTAGAAAGGTTTTCGTCCAAAACCGAGTCACGTCAATACTTCAGATAACAGAGCGAGACCAGTGGCAGCACGTGAAGGGCACAGAGAACCCAGCCGATCTCGGCACACGCGGTCTCTCTCTGAAGACGATGAGAGAAAGCGAACGGTGGTGGACAGGGCCTTCCTTTCTGAAGGAAGCAGCATGTCCAATCGAGTCTGACAGGACGCTTCATCTTTCCTCCGAGGGTGAGCGCGAGGAGAAACTTGAGCACTGCTCATCTGACGTCACTCCAGCTAAGATCACGTTGAAAACTCAACAGTCAGACAATAGCCTGTTCGACATCACCAAGTGTTCCTCGCTGAAGCAGGCCATAGCGAGAACGGCTTGGATCTTCCGCTTTGCCTTCAACACTCGTCAGGACAGGTCCGGCCGACAGTCTGGACCGCTCACCTCAGATGAGCGTTGTCACGCTCTTCGATTTTGGATCAAGGAAGCTCAAGCAAGAGCTTACGAGAGGGAGCTGGCGGCTCTGAGATCTGAAAACATGCTACCAAAGAACTCTCCACTCTTGAAGCTGAGGCCCAGGCTCGATGACAACGGCGTGTTATGCGCAGTGCCGCGAACGAACGAGACCCCTCTGCCCATTCTCCCAGAGTTTGCATTTGTCACCACTCTGCTCATCGATGAGGCACATCAAAGGTGTTTTCATCAGGGTACGCGAGCAACTCTGGCCATTCTGTCAGCGGAGTATCTGATCCGTAGACGCTGTGTGCTTCGTGTCGTAAGCACCTGTCGTCGTTGCAGAAGGTACCGAGGTCAAAGTTACCGGTCCGCTGATGGGGGACTGCCGGCGTTCAGGGTTGAACCCAGTCGCGCCTTTGCCAAGGTCGGCTTGGACTTCTTCGGACCCCTGGTGACTGATGCTGGCAAAAAGGTCTGGGTGCTCCTTATCACGTGCGCTACCTCAAGGGCGGTCCATCTCGAATTGGTGAAATCGCAACAAACTGAGGAAGTGAAGCTGGCGCTGCGACGCTTCTTCGCCATTCGTGGAACGCCAACGCTGATATTCAGCGACAACGCTAAAACATTTCATTCTCTTCTGAGTCACATACCACGTTCCATTTCTTGGCGGTTCATTCCGGAAGCGGCTCCTTGGTGGGGAGGATTTTGGGAGAGGTTGGTTGGTCTAACAAAGAAGTGTCTCAAAATAACACTCCATCTCTGTAGTCTGTCTCACGACGAACTCACGGCTACACTCTATGAACTAGCGTTCCATTTGAATATGCGGCCTCTGACTACTGTAGATGATGAAATCCTCACGCCGGCCCACCTCCTCTTCGGCGTTACGACAATAAAGGGAGTGCTGACCCCCTCATCAGTCTATTGCGACTACGTCACGAGAGCCTGGCGACACCAGCGTAAAGTGAGCGAACATCTGATCAGGCGCTGGACCAGTGAATATATCACTGCTCTTCGGACGTGGTCTGTATCACCTAGGGGACGCCCCAAGCGCATTCCAGCGGTGGGTGACGTGGTCTTAGTGCAAAATGAGGGCCCAAGGGGGCGTTGGCCGCTTGCACGAGTGACTGGCCTCATCGTCGGTACAGATGGGGAGATAAGAGCTGCGCATGTAGAGACAAGAGGCACGAAAACACGTAGACCTCTAAGCCGCCTCTTCCATCTAGAGGCCGCGACACCAAATGAATCGTAGACTCGCTCAGCTATGCACTTGAGATTCATTTAGAATTGCAACTGAATTAGCAAAATGAAATGAATCAAACTTGGTAAACGCCTCTATTGACAAGCGTCAACAAAGGTTCTCATGGGGTGTGTTCGCCCATGACGTGGAGAGTCTGTCCGCTCTCATGCGAACCTATTTTTGCCGCTAACAAGACTCCGTTTTCACCCAATTTTTCTCTTTACAGACAGACCATGGACGTGCTTAACATTGCCGACCCCGATGCAAGTTCATGGTTGGAGGCACAGCTGGCCCCGTTGCATCTTCTCCTAGGCGACTCCATCGCTCGGGACAGCCTGATGGGAGGTCGCATCAGGAGGGACGAATTCCTCAGCCGAGCCAGGGGCGGTGACTCCTGGTGCTCCCTCCACCGGGACCTCCAGGACCACATTCATGTGTGGGACCGGGAGGCCTCGGCCGCTGGGCGTCGTCAGGGCACCGCCGTGATATGGATGTCAGGCAACGACATCTACAATAAGTTCTCGGGGCTGTCCAGCTACTCCGACGACAAGCTGGCCACACTGGCGGATCTCGCCCGGGAGGTCACCGAGACTCTCCTGGGCATCGCGGAGAAGGTGGTCGTGCTGGGGCCGCTTCCGCGTCCCAGCGGCGAGGTGAGCGGCGCACGGTGGGAGCACACCTCCGCCTTCCACCTGGAGCGCCGCCTCCTGCACCAACTCCCGAAGAAGGCATACTTCGTGCCGCTGGGGCGCCAGCTCGCGAAGATGTGGAAGGGGCGCCACTCGTGTTTCGACGGGTGTGCCCACTGGTACGCCCCGGACGGCGTCCACATGTCTGCCGAGGGGTACGCCAGGCTGGCGGACGCGGTCCCCGTCTGGCTGACGTTGGGCGCAGCTGCTGAGCTGTGATGTCGCCGCGATGTCACGAGTGATGCGCGAGTGCGAAAATAGTGATGCGAGCCAGAAGTGTTTTTTTGTTTAACTTTGTCAGTGATTTGCCCATGCATTTAAAATGTGCCGTAGCACCGCACATTTTGGTGGGGAGTTATGTTAAGTTTGCATACATATTCGTGTTACGTGACCGGTAGCCGCGTGTGCCGCCGCCCCGGCCGGCGAGCCGTGCGGGACAGCCTATCTGCGGGCGCGGGGCTGGCGCGGCGCCGTGTTGCGCGCTGATTGGCGGCCGGCCGGCCGGGCGCCTATGACGTGATCCGCAGTGACCTCGGGTCTGCACTGGAGGAGCGGGTCACTCGGGACTCAGCCGCTGTCTGGACCGGGTCGGTCGCAAGTTGTTACAGATTAGAGATTTGCCTTGTCTGGCTTCTCCATCTGGAACACTTGTGGCCACTGAGTGACGCACCAGACCAAACTTGAAGGAAACTGACTTGTTGGTCTTTTCCGGAAAGAGGTGCTCACCAGAGGAATTAACGAACTTAACCTTTTTTGACGCCCAAATTCAGATCAGGGAGCATAGTTGATTCAGACCACGAATGCGCATATGTCCATGCCATTTGCGCTGCATCAACGGTGCACCCACTCCCGATTTATACGTATATATTGAGCTGTGCACTCGTCACGTTTCAGGGCGGAGTTTGAAGGGGGTATAACCTGAGCGTCTCTCGGGATTACTCGACATTGGATTTCTGTTAATCGACGATTTATGTAAACTCGCTGCATAGCTGATTGTTTCAGCTGCTCCGCCGAGCTGTTTGGTTGCCGAGTTGTGCGAACACAATACAGCCCTGACCTGACAAAATACTTGTACTTTTCTACCAGCGCAACTGAACGGACGGATTCTTAACAAGATGTGAGTACTGAGTAAGGGCAGGTTATCCCACCCCTCTTTCCATTTCAGATTACGAAAGCTGCTCAAGAATTTATATGCCCAAAGTGCCCTTCTAAATTTACAAGCATTGTAGAGTTTTGTCATCATTTGAATGTACACAATGACCGGTTTTTAATATGGTGCCCTTCATGCAGCTCTTCCTTTGTGAATCCTAGGAGTTTCCGTAGGCATTTTGAATGTCAGCATTGCAACTTTGACTTTCTCTCTGCATCTGCTGGTGATTCAACTGATTGTGTTCCATGTCCAGATGAAAGTGAGGCAGATTCATTGGTCAGCAATAAGGATGTTGGTTCCTTTGGAGATGGGAATGGTGCTGATAAACCAGATGTTCAGCATGAGACACAATCACTAGCAGACTTAATTGTTAAGCTAAGAGCTGCAAATGTGTCGCTGAAATCATGCAAGGAGGTGGCAGCATTTGTCCATGAATTTGGTAAAGGTGTTGCACAGGAAGCAAGGGAAGGGAAGGAGGCTCTTCTGCAGAAGGCTAAGGTGTATGCTGAAAGTCATCATATTGAGGATGAGGCTCTCCGCGAATTCAATGTTATTGAACCAATTGAAAAGTGCTTGGGGGAAAATGTCAAAGAAAAACCTGATAAATACCAGTATATTCCTATCAAGGATCAAGTCCGTGAACTGTGTGAGGGTGAACAGCTATTCACCAGGGATGACCACCAGGCTGATACGTGGTCTTGTTTGGAAGATGGAAGTGTGCATGCTGCATATCCAGATCGATTAAAGCTAGCCATATATTATGATGGCTTCACAGTTGACAATCCGCTTGGGAACAAGACGAAGAAGCACAAATTAGGGGCTGTGTATTGCACCATATCCAACTTATGCAGGTCTCCTCAGCTGCGCCAAATCATGTTGTTACTACTGTTTAAAGAAGAGCTTGTAGCGAAGTACTCCTGGCACGAAATATTATCACCGTTGATTGCTGATTTAACAATGCTCGAAACAGAAGGCATCAACCTCTCTCTGAGCGGATTCGAAAATGATGTGAATGTCAAAGTGGAGCTTGCTGTGGTTCTTGGTGACAATTTGGGCATTCATGATATAGCAGGCTTTACAAAATGTTTCAGTGGTGGCTCATTTATCACATTTGTATATTGCTACTTGTTTTAATCCGTCTGCTTGGAGATGTTTGGAAGAGATGAAGATGCATTAACAAAAGAGATGCATTAACGACTTGGCATTCACAAAACTGAGGTACTTGCACATCATGAGCTAAAGTTAGATTGCCCTATCAACGCCAGATAGCAATATTGTTTGGCTCGTTTTTCGACAACTTGCATTTTACATGGTTCTTGACACTTGGGCCCGCAAACATCGATCATAGTGTGTATCGTATTTACAACAGCTGTTGTAAATATGTACAATGCGGTGCCGCGGCACTGCATTGTAGATAATCACACTGTGACGCTGTGCACTACAGATGTGTTGACACGAGGAGCTGGTGCCAACTAACTATGTTAACGTGCTATTGTCGTGTTTTTAAGCATGTGTTTACACCACCAGCCAATGCTTTTATATTGTGTAACACATGCTTTTTGTGCTTTTATTTTGCTTTTACGCATAATTTGTGTGTCTTTTCTTTTGTGTTACACCACAATTTTGTGTTTTTCACTTTGTGTCACGTATACATTCATTGTGTCTTTCGGTTGTGTCACACATTAATGCTGTGTTTTTGGCTTGTGTAACACAAGCTTCTTGTGCTTTTATTTTGTGTAACACATGCTTTTTGGGTTTTTATTTTGTGTAACACATGCTTATTGTGCTTCTGTTTTGTGTTAACACAATTTCTCTGTGCTTTTCTTTTGTTTTAACACGATTTTTCTGTGTAATTTAACACATTATACGTGTGTGCAAAAACCGCTTCACAGGGGGTTGGTGTTTGTACTTTGAGGCATACACAAGGATTGTGTGTTAACACACCCACGTTGTGTTTTTTTTGCCTTTTCTTGTGTTAATTTGTTTTCAGTGTACCAAACTCCTCCCACAAAGCGCATGCCTCTACCTGCATGACTGCATGCTGACACCTTCATGAGCATAGATCATAATAAGTGTTAAAGGAAATAGTTCACCTTCAACATGGGGTTTTGAACTGAAATAGCAGTTTTGTAGCCCGTGTTGAGAAATCCCGATCTGGAACTTTTCTTAGCTGAAAAGACTCCAGCCGAAGATATTTGACTTTTTGGCGAATGAATGCGGCGCATATATGATATACCGTACCGTCTGAACTGTGCCAGCACTGCATGGAGCATGCGCAGACCAATAACGCACACCATAAAATTAATAATTTACAACCTTCTGTCCTGAATTGGCGCGATGTAGGACCATTTTTGAAAAGAAAAAAAGAAACTGTATTAAAAAATATAATAAAATTGTGTTCTAAAAAAAAATCCGAAGGTGAACTATTTCCTTTAAAGGAAATAGTTCACCTTCGGAAATTTTCAAAACACGATATTATTATAATTTTTAATACAGTTTCTTTTTTCTTTTCAAAAATGGTCCTATATCGCGCCAATTCAGGACAGAAGGTCGTACATTATTAATGTTATGGTGTGCGTTATTGGTCTGCGCATGCGCCGTGCAGTGCTGGCACTCTCAGACGGTACGGTATATCATATATGCGCCGCATTCCTTCGCCAAAAAGTCAAATATCTTCGGCTGGATAGTCTTTTCAGCCAAGAAAAGTTGCAGATAAGGATTTCTCAACACGGGCTACAAAACTGCTATTTCAGTTCAAAATCCCATGTTGAAGGTGAACTATTTCCTTTAACCTAACTCTCATTATGGTAAAAAGATGATCTAGTAAAGAAAACACAAGATAAGAAGCTTTCGGCTTACGCCTTAATCAGTAAATCATAGGCCTGCTTGCACCTTCTGAAAGCTTATCTTGTGTTTTCTTTACTAAATCATCTGTTGCCATTATGAGAGTTAGGTTAAAGGAAATAGTTCACCTTCGGGATTTTTTTCAGAACACGATTTTATTATATTTTTTAATACAGTTTCTTTTTTTCTTTTCAAAAATGGTCCTACATCGCGCCAATTCAGGACAGAAGGTCGTAAATTATTAATGTTATGGTGTGCGTTATTGGTCTGCGCATGCTCAGACCAGTGCTGGCACTCTCAGACGGTACGGTATATCGTATATGCGCCGCATTCCTTCGCCAAAAAGTCTAATATCTTCGGCTGGAGAGTCTTTTCAGCAAAGACAAGTTGCAGATAAGGATTTCTCAACACTGGCTACAAAACTGCTATTTCAGTTCAAAATCCCATGTTGAAGGTGAACTATTTCCTTTAATGCTTATTATTATGTTAATAGACTATTGCAATAAGTCATCATAACTCCAAAGTAAACACATTATATAAATAGGTCTTTGACATATTATATTTTGCATTCTAATGAAAACATGTGATGAGATGTGAGAACAACTTCTGCAACAACTGTGAGAGTTATGGCTGGGATCATAGATCCACCCATGAGGAACTATGATCGTATGTACTCCAGGGTAATAGAACAACGGGTAGAACAGTAAGGAATTTAACGTCCAAATTAATGAGACAAGATATAATTTGTCTGCTAAATGTTTTGTCTATTATAAATTGACAGTATTGTTTGTTATCAATAACTTGTATTTCCATAGATTATATCTGCATTTAGTTAATTTAATTCCACCAAATACACGCCGTAGTAGTAGAAGTAGTGTATATTTCAGTACCTGTAGTGCAACTGTAGTGGATTTGGAAGCGGTCACGAAAACTCAACTATAACGCGCGAAATACATTCGTTGTGCTTTTGTTTTGAGATATAAAAATACATGATGAGCCATGTTATGATCCTGCGGTTGGTAGGTGGTCACCTACCTAAATCCTAAATAAAGTAGATTGTGGGGATGTTGTGACTATTCCTTGTGAAACACATAATAACGAGATCATAGCTTTGATATTGTTAAATACTGCTGAATGTTTTGATTGAATGGCTTTCTTGGCTAGGCCCAATGCTAGCAATGCTTCTGGTGCAGGCTCAGGCTCTGACCGTGCCATCCTATCGAAGTTCCAGGTCATTGATAGACTGAAGTGGCTAAGTTTTACATTTAAATTTCCTTATGTCTGGGGGTGGGCTGCGCTGCCCACCAGCTCCTCTTGATCTGACCTTGAATGTGGCTGCTGCCACCATGACTTGGTGCATCCGCATGTTGATGTCCTTTCCGCCAGAGACAAATACCTAATGTCCCAAACCCATTGCAGTGCATGTCGATTGTAAGCTTTGGAGATGAAATAGATCAATATTATGTTAGTACATCTTGAACATAAAGTTACATTCATTATCGAATATTAAAATTAAAATTAAAGGTACCAACATATCATATTACAATATTGTGGAAACACTGCGAAAAAAAAATGGTTTGACCTAATAACGGCTAATGAGATATTGGCTTTGACCCAGTGATCACGCACATTTATAAGGTCACTGAAGGAATGGAAGGTCAATAATTGTCATGAAATGTGCCAAAATCAGAGGGTTTGGCCGCCAAAAGCGATAAAACTACGTTGCTGTGGCGGCGCAGACGGCACACTATATATAATTGGAGCTACATGACCTATTTACCTAGCTTGGCTTCTGTGACATCACAGGTCACCAATTAGAGGTCAATCAGGGAGGTGTGAGATGAGAAAAGGCCGGCATAACGAATGATGTATGAATCATGACTATCTATGCATTGGGTCCAACGCAAAAATACTTGGTGCCTCTGGGATTCGAACCCACGGTCGGCAATGGGCGTTACGACATTGGTTAACACCCCCAAGCCAATTTGGTTACTTTTCGCTTGAAAAATAGAAAAATGGTAAAAAAAAACGTTGTAGCCAAAGCTTGTAGCTATCTTTTCCAGAAGTCAGATTTAAAATATGTCCATAGGTTACGAGCCAGCCTCGTCTGAAAATCATCGATTTAACATGGGAACCCTATGGTGTAGTATATTTTTAAAGCCCAAACGCCCGAGTGCTGCCAACTTTTACTGGTGGGGGCTGAATAGAACAACCATGGACGAAGGCTACGCCTTCGTCGTAGCCAAGGCCCTATAACAACAGGTTGGACGAACTTTTATACCAAAATTATACCAAGTTTTCCATGACATTTAATCGTTTTATTCATGCAACAATTAATCGCACTTATATTATAAGTTTAGAAATATAAACACATTTTGATGATACATAATTCTTAGTTTTGTATTTATAAGAAACATAGACTTCTTTTGGCAGTTTGTTACATTTTTTTGACATGTTGCAAGAATGACGTACCCCCTTTGGCTGTGTGATGTCTCGGCTTTAATATCCTGAGGCAGCCTCTGCCAGTGTCAGAAAAGTGGTTCCACGATCTAAGTTCACATAATTTTTTCGCCAGAGGCGGAACACATTTTTTTAATGCGTTTACCAGTAATTTGTGCATAATTTTGTATAATTTTGTATGTATCGCCTGCCAAGTGCGCCCGTAGGGCGCAACTTTTTGTAAGTCCGAAATGACCGAAATCCTGGATCCGCGCCTGAGGGATTTTTTTTGGGGGGGGGAGGCCTCTCCCAGAGGCCACCAATGACTGTATTGCCCCCTCCCCCTTCTGAAGGTCTGGTTGCGCCCCTGGTTGTGTGACGCTTGTTTTCACTATGCTTTGATTTGCTTGCGTTATTTCTGCCGTGTTTTGCCGCGCCGCGCCATTATTGCATTTGTTTTACATTCATACTTTTATTTTGCTACATGACGGTGTTTGATTGCCACTCTCAACTTCCTGCTAAATTAATAACACGTGCTGCTCTTTCTGTATTTACTTCTTTGCGGCTAAAGGCCAGACCACTGGCGGATCCAAGGGATCAGGGCAAACCCCCCCCCCCCCCACAGGAATATGGGGGAATTCAATACAAGTATCCCCCCCCCCCCCAGCGTTCCCAAGTTATCGTAAAATCGTAAAAATTGTCTTTGCAGCAGTCAAAATCCAGCTATCCACAGTCAAAAAGCGGACAATTTCGCGCCGCTTCGCGGCATGACACAACTTTCGCAATTACTTATACAAATTTGGAAAATGGGAAAATAAATTCCATTAAGTGTCTGGCAGAGGCTCTCCTTGGCGGTAATTGTTGTCACTGGCGGATGGATCCAGGGGGGGGGGGGGCAAATGCCCCTCCCCGGGCGGTATACTAGCTGTCCTTTTTGTAGTACGGGAAACGGCAGCGGCTGCGCGTGGTCGCAGATAAGAATAGAAAGTGGGCGGAATTACCTAGCCATACTTACTTTATTCATGAAACAAGTATGCCCCCCGCGCGTTCCCTGCACTGAACGTTGAAAACAATGATCTTAGGAGAAAACGTCCTGATGAAAACGGAAGTTTTTTCTCGAGTGATTGAATTTCAAGTTTGTATGTAGGTATCACTTTCTTTCAATGATAGACAAAACAGCGCACCTGATGCAATTCAAGCATCCCCGGTGATACTTAACCCGCGCCCCGCGGGGGGAGGGGATTTTCTCAATAACTTCAAAACCATGATAGATATCAACGTTAAAATTCCGTTAATAGATATCAGTACCTACATCAATTAGTGACGGCGCCACAGCTGCATCAGCTGCATAAATTTTGCGTCTTCACACCAAAATCCAATAAAATTGATGAATCATTTTGTAAAATAATGACGTTTTAATGACTTCACGTCATGTCATGGCATTTTGGGTGGAAACACGATAAATGTTTGAACAATCGTAGAAAATAGAGTTTTGAAGCAAATTGCACAAAAAAACGTCAAAAGGAAATGACATTCCCTTCAAAATGGCTATCTCGGATTTGGAAATTTTGTGTTTTTGACCCCCCAAAAAACAAAAAAATCCACAAAATCATATTTTTTTTAATTGAAATTCTTAAGGTCGAATACAAAATAAGGTGACCGTCCAGTCCAAATCCTCGGGGAAAATGGGGGTACCTTTTTGCCACAAGAAGATCCCTCGCGGAGAGAGACTGGATCCGCCAGTGGGCCCCCCTTGGCGATTTTGGCGATGGCGCCCCCCCCCCTTGAGCGATGGCGCCCCTGATCGCCGAGTTGCCACCCCAGTCAAAATCCCTTAAAATACGCCCTGCCTAAAAAGGATACAAATGTTGTTTTATAGTTGGAATTGGAGTTATGAGGCTGGCATTGGAGTTTCGGTATTCCATTTGGCGCTCCAACTTGAAATATAATGAAAGCGACACCTAATGAAAGCGACACACCGTCTGATCATCGCCATCGTTCTCCCCTCTGGAGCCCAGGCGGGCCAGAAGGGCCCACCCAAGCTCCAGGGAGGTGGCTTTGCATTCCCCTTGCTACATACCTGCATAACATAACCATGGATGAGAAATACCTACCAAGAATCTACCAAGGTCGACTATTCCCATTAATAGCGATCTTTATTACACTTGTTATGGTGTTCGTTTTGCCCCGCTCTCCCCTAGCACTCATTCTACGTCAACTTTCACCAGGCAGACATCTCGAAATGTGTTTTCAGCAGACACAAATTGTCAAACATTTCGCTCACTTTCGAACGCAGTTTGGCTGCTGGGGAGAGCTCTCGTTTGCGTTTGGGCTTGACCAGGGGCGCAGCCAGACCTTCAGAAGGGGGGGGGGGGGGGCAAGCCCCTGGGAGAGGCCCCCACCCAAAAAAATACCCCTGGATATGAAAAACTCTACGGATTTCGGCCACTTTATTTTGTGAGGCCCCCTTTTTAACAATTTTTCTTCGTCTACTTTTGATGAGCTGGATTGGACCAGGACCCTCAGTAGGCATTATACTGAGCGCATTACTAATTTGTATTGTTACGTAAAGGAGAGAAAACATATCTTAGCTGACAACAGGTGGGGGTCGGCTTTTGAGTGTGGGGGCAGCTGAAATAACGAAAAATGTACCCCCATTTTGATACGTATATTTAAGCCTTTGCAGCATTTGTTATGTGGATTGTCGTGTTATAGTAGGTAGGTATGTACTTGTTAGTTAGCGCCGCGAAGCGGCGCGAAATTTTTACGGTTTTGCCTGATAAAACCCAGAAATATAGACACTGCCTTGTAGCTCGGATAATAAGCTAAAAATGCTATTCATTCAATTCAGCGTTACGAAGAACCGTTGATGATGACTTCGTCATGACGATGACTACCGATGTGACGCCGCGAAGCGGCGTGAAAATTTTAATTTTACGTCCTGGAAAACGAAATGTTAATATTGGAACCAGACCGTGAGGTGAGATGGCTTGATGAGATGGTCCTGGCCTGTTTCCACTATTAGCTCTTCGGTCCAGCAAATTGTGCACCGCTGGAGCAGCTTCCGGGTGCCGATCTCCTCGTCTTTGCGGTCGCGTCGCCTTTTTCGGAACTCGGCAAACTAGCTAAACATGTAGCCTGCTTGAAACTTAAAGTTAATATTTTATGAAGGGAATGGGCACTGAGGCCAGCAATTCCTGCCAAGGAGAGCCTCTGCCAGACACTTAATGAAATTATTTTCCCCATTTTCCAAATTTGTACAAGGAATTGCGAAACTTATGTCATGCCGCGAAGCGGCGCGAAATTTTCCAGTTTTTGACACTAGATAGGAGGATTTTGACTGCACTGCAAAGGCAATTTTTACGATAAATTGTTCATTTTTCCCGCAAAAGGTGGGGGGCCCCTTGGCAAGCCGAGAGGCCCCTGCTTAGACTCTAATAGCCCCTGGGCAGGTTCGAGAGGCCCCTGAACAGGATCAATGGACCATTGGGAAAGCTCGAGAGGCCCCTGAACAGACTCTAATGGCCCCTAGGCAGGTTCAAGAGGCCCTTGAGCTGACTCAATGGGCCCTTGAGCTGACTCAATGGGCCCCTGGGCAAGCTCGAGAGGCCTCTGGGCAGGCTCTAATGGCCCCTGGGCAGGTTCGAGAGGCCCTGAACAGACTCGATGGGCCTCTGGGAAAACTATAATGGGCCCCTGGGCTGGTTCAAGAGACCCCTGAACATATTCAATGGGCCCATGGACATGCTCGAGAGGCCACTGGGCAGGTTTGTTAGGCCGTAGGTGGGCTCAATTGGCCCCTGGACAAGTGGACATGCTCTAGAGGCCCCTGGGCTGGTTTTGAGGGCCCCTGAATGGGCTCAATGGGCCCAGGGCATGCTCTAAAAATCCCTGGGCATGTTTTTTGCGCCCTTAAAGGAACCTTAAAGGTTCACCGTCGGAAAATTTATCAGAACATGATTTTATTATATTTTTTAATACAGTTTCTTTTTTTCTTTTCAAAAATGGTCCTACATCGCGCCAATTCAGGACAGAAGGTCGTAAATTATTAAGTTTATGGTGTGCGTTATTGGTCTGCGCATGCTCCGTGCAGTGCTGGCACTTTCAGATGGTACGGTATATCATATATGCGCCACATTTCTTCGCCAAAAAGTCAAATATCTTCGGCTGGAGAGTCTTTTCAGACAAGAACAGTTGCAGATAGGGATTTCTCAACACGGGCTACAAAACTGCTATTTCAGTTCAAAACCCCATGTTGAAGGTGAACTATTTCCTTTAAGTGGGCTCAATGGGGCCCCTGGACATGCTCGAAAGGCCCCTGGACAGTTTTTTGGGCCCATCGGTGGGCTCAATGGGCCCCTGGACATGCCCAAGAGGCCCCCTGGGCCGGCTTCGAAAGCTCTTCAGTGTCTCTGAGGGCCCTTGACATGCACACGAGTGACCCTTGCCTGGTTTGAGGGTTCCTCTGTGACTTTTTGAAAGCCATTTAGCTAATGCAAATGGTATCTGGGCCAATCTCGGCGAGGCCCCCTGTGACCCGTAAGGGGGGGGGGGGCAATTGCCCCCCTTGCCCCCCCCCCCTGGCTGCGCCCCTGGGCTTGACTGGTTAGCTGCACAGAGCACTGAGCCTCATTCATTTTTCCTGACTCCCGGTGAGATACACGACGACTCAAATCGAAGCCTCCTTTCTAATCCTTGCTCAGCCCCATCGACAGCCCGCCTCACGCACCCACTTGAAGTGGAGTCCTTGAAAAGCAATATATTAATAATTATTAATTTGGAATCAATAAGATAATCATGTGCCGCCTGGGATTTCCGGAATTTCGGTTGGACAAATACACACCCTATGGCCTATACAACCAAAGGGGTGGGGGAAGAGTAAAGCTGCGTTCGGAAGGGCCATTTTCCCACGCATTTCGCGAAATCTTTTGCGATTGGCCGTTCGGTGAGCACGAAACGAGAAATTTCGCGCGGGATTTCGCGAAATAACATGGAATCGTCGGAGTATGTCACGGCGGTGTTTTCAAAGATGGAGACCCACATTGAGGGGATGGGTAAGTGCAGAATCACCGATATAGATGGAAATCTGTGAACATTAGCCACGGTTCATAATTGGTAACCGTGTTATTACGAGCGGAGCGGCGCTCGCTCGTCTTTCCGTGGTATATGGGAAAAATCGGAATATGAGCTGCCCGGCCCGGCCCGACCCGACCCGTGGCGACGCTTTTGAGAAGCTCATGAGGTTGTTCCAGCGCCCTCATCCAGATTAGGTTGAGGCCTTATTTTCTCCACCGCCCGTTCCCACGCCTCAACTAAAATTGGTTGAGCCTCCACCAACCTCAACCGGATGAGCAAAATCTCAACCGCTCGTCGAGCGGATGAGATCGGGCAAAGTCGGATTACGGCTGCTATGGCGCACCAGTGACAAACTTTTGTAAACATTTTTCGGCGCCATTCGCGAAGAGCATCGTGGAAAGCTTTTGCATGGATTCCATTGTTGTTTAGATCTATGTTAAACGCACGGTGGATACAAATACCTCAACAAATTTCTGACACGCACGGTAAAACGCAAAACTGCGAAGAATAAAATAATGCCTGTATTAAAGGAAATAGTTCACCTTCAACATGGGGTTTTGAACTGAAATAGCAGTTTTGTAGCCCGTGTTGAGAAATCCTTATCTGGAACTTTTCTTGGCTGAAAAGACTCCAGCCGAAGATATTTGACTTTTTGGCGAAGGAATGCGACGCATATATGATATACCGTACCGTCTGAACTGTGCCAGCACTGCATGGAGCATGCGCAGACCAATAACGCACACCATAAAATTAATAATTTACAACCTTCTGTCCTGAATTGGCGCGATGTACGACCATTTTTGAAAATAAAAAAAGCTGAATTAAAAAATATATAATAAAATCGTGTTCTGAAAAATTTCCGAAGGTGAACTATTTCCTAAGGCGGCCGCACACTGAGTCATTCGGCGCGCGATATCGCGGAATAAAGCTGGTCCGGACGAGCCTTTTCTGTGCTAAACACCGCGGAACCGCAGAATGTCGCAATGATATCGCTCGCCGAATCGCCCAGTGTGCGGCTCGCATTACGGACGGCGGCGACCGTGACCGTGAATTCGCACCCAAACAAATGATAGCCAACAGCTGATAATTCCACCGAGTCTCTACCGCTCGTTCCCGCGCGCCGCTCCACCGCACCTCCACCGGGCACACCACAACCTATTCCGAGTGAGGGCGCTGGAACAGCCCCCATATCTCTGCAGCCACAAGTCCGATTGACAAGCTGACTTCTTTTCTGAGCAGCCCCATCCAACCTACCCTGTTTGAGACCGGTGCCGACTCATGTGGGTGACTACCACTGCGCGTGGCGCGTGAGGGGTGTTGGAAAAGTGTTTTCTCGCAAAAACTCTGGAACGGCTGAGCCGATTGTGTGCAAATTTGGTGTGTAGTTAGGGACCCCTCAGCCACCAATTTTCCACAAGTTAGGGGTGGGGTGCCTCTGCACGTGCGCACGTGCTCACCCCTATTCTATATCTCAGGAATGGCTTAGCCGATTGTGTTCAAATTTGGTGTGTGGTTAGGGACCTCTCAACCGCCAGTTTCCCACAAGTCAGGGATGGGGTGCCTCTGCACGTGAGCACGTGCAAACCCCTATTCTATATATCAGGAACAGCTGAGCCGATTGTGTTCAAATTTGGTGTGTGGTTAGGGACCCCTCCGACGACGCCTACCCACAAGTCATGGGTGGGGTGCCTCTGCACGCGCGCACGTGCGCACCTTTTTTGTATCTCAGAACTACTTGCCCGACCGGATTGAAATTCACCATACATTTATTTCGCGCTCGCTCGTTCATCGCCAACTACGGCGTCTTACTGGTAATATGTGGCATGCTTCCAGATGCATATTATGTCTACTTGTGGACCTATTAATTGTATATTGCATTGCTTGTAGTGGTGGTGATGACAATGGCCAATGGTGATGCACCTTAAAGGGCATCACCAAATCACCTTTTTATTTTGTTAGCAACAATTGCTTTGACTACCGTTATGGTAGTAAAATGATGGAATCTAAATTTAAGAATTAAATCACATTATTCCCTAATTCAAAGTTGGAAGTTTGGGAAAATTAATGATCGGTATTTTCCGTCCACTATTGGAAAGCGCAACATCTGGCGCTTTTGCATCAGTCTGTTCACCGTTGTTGAATAGGCACTTAAAAACAAATCGCCGACACTAAATAGGTCGCCCTCACCGCCACTGCTAAACTGACGATTTCAATGCACTTTTTCAAATGATTGCTGATTGTTCATAAAAGTTTGGCACATATTCGCAAAAGATAGATTGCAGGAAACATATTGCATACCTGCATGATAAATAGCAATGCGTAGGGAGGCTAATTTACTGAATTCGTTACCGAGTACTTGCTGATTATAAGCGTGGAACGGTTATCAACTAGGACTTGAAATATCTATCGGTAGGAATATGCAAAATGTAATGAATTTACAATATATTTCGGTCTCGTCTATTGATTGCAGGTGCTAACTCCATTTTTGTGGAAAAAGGTGATTACTCCCTTTAATGTTTTTTAATTCTTGATTTGTTGTGTCATCTGTGATCAACAGCAGTCTAGTAGTTTAGTAGTCTCTCTCAAAATAATGGCTGACAACCAAAGATAATTGTTATGAAATAATTGCTTAGATACCTACATGACGCACATACGGCGAACCCGGCGGTTTTTTTTTCTCGCGAAATTCCTACCGAACGACCATGAGAAATTTCGCGAAGTCTCGCGATTTTTTGCGTCTTACGAACGCAACCGGAATCACACGAAATGTTTGCCTGTGGTGGATATGGAAGCCCTTCAATTTTCTGCCCGCGCGCGATTTAAAAAGAATATCCACGGAAGTGCTCACGACTTTAATCTGAGGCTAAAACAAGTATCGATAATGGAAACCACAATTTATCGATAAACGATAATCAAAATATCGATACAATTTATCGATATTCCCACGCCTAGGTGCACCTCTTATGGCGGCCAGCCCCAGAAGCCGCTCGCTAACGATGGGGCCCGAAGTCAATCAAAATTTGCGGTCAAGCGCGCGGAGCGTGCCACACGTCAGCCCCACACCATACTGACCGCAGAGTCTGTCATACGATTGTTGGGTGCCTCTCCCGTAAGAATTCGCAGAGGCGTCTTAATTTCACTTGCCGACATATTTGGACGCAACCAGGAAGCCCTTGCCTTGCGCGCACAAAAACGGGCCCGGACTTGGAGCGAGCGATCATTCTGTATGCAATTCCCGAGCAACCATCAAAAGCATACACAACTACGTTCAATACTATGTTTGCTGGTTTGCTTGTGAGTGGTGATACGTAAAGGCAGTTGAACGTCAGGAGTATCTGACTTCGCCAGCCGATAGTATGCCAGCATTTCACCCACCGTAAGCGGGTAGTTGTAACTGCGCACATAACATTGCAGAACAATACACACAACTGTATTCTAACGACTTATGAACCAGTAAAGCAGTGTGACGAATGGTTTGATCGATATGTTACATCTCAGAGATCACAGCACAACGTCACAACGTCCACGGTCACACGCAGCTCCAAAGTCTGTCTGTCTCCCGAGCGAGAGCGAGAGAGCGACACACAGATCTCCCAGACTATGCACGAGGACATTTGTCAGCTCGTTGGTAGATCACACGAGTGTGGTCTGGCCGGCTGCCGCCACTGCCAGCCGCGGTCGGCCGAGTGGCGCATCTCCATCGGCCTGGTGGCGGCGCTCAGCGCTGTCTGGCCTGTAGCCGAGCTGAGCCCTAGAGCTCGTCCTCGGCGTGCCCACCGCGCCGCGCCGGCTCTGACTCCGACTCCGACGGGAACGCCCAGAAGGCGGACGGCAGGCCGAGCGCCTCGCGCTCTCGAAACACCACCGCCGAGAAGGAGGACACGCAGTTGCCGATGAACAGGTTGGAGCGCGCCAGCAGGGCCAGTTCGGCGTGCGGGTCCGACGGCCGGCCCGGCCCGTCCGGCTGCCACGTCACCAGCTGAAACTGCACGGCGCCGGCCGTCAGTCACAGCGGGGTAACAGTCAAGGCAGGGCGACAGTCACATCAAGTTAACAGTCACATCAGAGTAACAGTCACATCAGAGTAACAGTCACAGCGGGGTAATATTCACAGCGGGGTAACAGTGACAGCAGGGCGACAGTCACATCAAGTTAACAGTCACATCAGAGTAACAGTCACATCAGAGTAACAGTCACAGCGGGGTAACAGTCACAGCAGGGCGACAGTCACATCAAGTTAACAGTGACATCAGAGTAACAGTCACATCAGAGTAACAGTCACAGCGGGGTAATATTCACAGCGGGGTAACAGTAACAGCAGGGCGACAGTCACATCAAGTTAACAGTCACATCAGAGTAACAGTCACATCAGAGTAACAGTCACAACGGGGTAACAGTCACAGCAGGGCGACAGTCACATCAAGTTAACAGTCACACCAGAGTAACAGTCACATCAGAGTAACAGCCACAGCAGGGTGACAGCCACAGCAGGGTGACAGTCACATCAGAGTAACAGTCACAGCGGGGTAACAGTCACAGCAGGACGACAGTCACATCAAGTTAACAGTGACATCAGCGTAACAGTCACATCAGAGTAACAGTCACAACGGGGTAACAGTGACATCAGGGTAACATTCACAGCAGGGTGACAGTCCCAGCGGGGTAACAGTCACAGCAGGGTAACAATCACAGCAGTCAGCAGGGTAACATTCTGTAGTAGCAGGCAACAACAATCACACAGCCAGTTCAGGGTCACCATTGGCGCGCTCCGCGCACTAATGCTGAAAGCAAGCTTCATGAAGCACCTGTTCCCACCACGCATTATAACGAGTACCGTCATTCAGAGCCCATGGGCGCGGGGAGGACCGTGCCGAAAGTTTGTGACACGTAAATCCTTCGACTTTAAAGGGAATAGTACACCTTGGGAAAAGTACGTGGAATGATGGAAAAGAGTTTCCTGATTACGGTTCTGGGATTCGTTTTTGCGAGAAAAAAGTACCAATTTGTCATAATTGGAAAAATATTGATATTAATACATATGACGTCACAATAATCTTGCGTCCCCAAAACGAGTTGTGACGTCATACCGGCAAAAGCCTATCCTTGAATCAGAATATGTAAGCAACACTAACAACCTCATTCGCTGGGTCGCGACTATATTGGTATATTGGTCGCGATTGAAAATATGTGAATGTTTACACTATGGCCTTGTATGAGTAGAGTTGGAGTGGCGTTGCGTGAACACATACCCATAATGTTCATGTGCATAAATAAATGTGATATACCTACCCACAAATGTGTTTATATGTATGTATGTATTGACATCAACAGACACTCCACGAATAAGCGTGGCTATTACGTGTCATAAGTCGGTTAAATAAAACAGTAGGGAAGTTACAATTGTCACGATGGGAAACCAAGCAGACTATCTCTCTCTCTCTCTCTCTCTCTCTCTCTCTCTCTCCTCTCTCTCTCTCTCCTCTCTCTCTCTCTCTCTCTCTCTCTCTCTCTCTCTCTCTCTCTCACACACACACACACACACACACACACACACACACACACACACACACACACACACACACACACACACACACACACACACACACACACACACACACACACACACACACACACAACACACACACACACACACACACACACACACACACACACACACACACACACACACACACACACACACACACACACACACACACACACACACACACACACACACACACACACACACACACACACACACACACACACACACACACACACACACACACACACACACACACACACACACACACACACACACACACATACACACACACACACACACACACACACACACACACACACACACACACACACACACACACACACACACACACACACACACACACACACACACACACACACACACACACACACACACACACACACACACACACACACACACACACACACACACACACACACACACACACACACACACACACACATTCACCCACCCATGTGCTGGGTGAGCCTGCGAGGTCCGCAGGCTCACCCAGCACATATGCTTTATGAGCAACAATCGCCATCTGGTAATCGCACATTGGCGAGGCGCGAGGAGGTTCAGGTCATCCCGCGCGCGAGACACATGCTCATACTTTCTGAGTCCAGTAACGACCGATCCCGACTGCAAAATTCACAACTTTCATCAGTCTCTTGTCGTTAGCAGCCGAACCATTGCCATATACAGAGATACAGTATCTCACACGCGAGACGACCAAACCGCGCACAATAGTTAGCATCACGCTCTGCGGGAGGAGGTGCCTCAGGTGGCGGAGACCGATCAGGAGGCCGACACACTTTCGTACCACGTCACTGACATGTGCGTCCCAGTTAAAGTGGCGGTCAAACAGCACGCCGATGTTTTTAACGAACTGGCTCTCCTGGGTGGTCTCCCCACCGACCCGCACGCTGACAGGTGAGAGGTCGTGGGTGTTCTGCCGGGTGCCAAAGAGAAGGGATTTCAGTTTTGGATGCGGTGAGTTTAAGTCCGTGTGCATGGCACCACGATGATAAGGAGGACAGTGTAGTCTCCATGCGTAAGATGAGGCTGGAAAGATTACGTTTGACATCGGATATAAGGACCTGTGTATCGTCAACGTTCTGGGTCACATGAGTGTCTGGCGCGTGCAGTCTTAGGTCGTTGGCAAAAATAGTGAATAACAGAGGACCAAGGGCTGATGCCTGGAAGACATCCATGTCATTGGAAAGAGGCTTGGAGATCACTCTGTCACCAGAAGGGGAAGAGATGCAAACTGACTGAGTATGACCGATGAGATAGGATGAAAACCAGACCGGGTCAATGCCATAGATCTGGAGTTTGGAAAGAAGCTGTGAATGAGGAATAACGTCAAAGCATTTACTAACGTCCAAGAGGCACCAAAGGGAGACATGTCCACGGTCCATGTTGGAAAAGATGCGGTTAGTGATGGAGAGCAGAGCGGTTTCTGTGGAATAGCGAGGTCGAAAACCATGTTGGGATGGGGAGAGGAAATGATTATCGGACATGTAGGCAGACAGCTGCCGCTGTACCACACGCTCGACGATTTTGGCCATGATGGGGACTATAGAAATAGGACGATAGTTAGAGACTAGGGTTGGGTCACCGGATTTGAAGATGGGATGAACCAGAGACTGCTTCCAAGAATCGGGAGAGTCGCATGAGGTAAGGCATTGACAACATGGAGCAGGACAGGGCCGATGGCGTCAAAACAAAGGAGCAGGATACGAATACAAATACCGTCAGGTCCACACGCACAAGAACGCTTCACGGAGAACACGACCTCCCGCAGCTCGGACAGTGTCAACCCGGTAACACGAAAACCGCAAGCTCCTACCCGTGGTAGATGGCACGAAACGTCGGGCGGCACCCCGAGCTAGCGAGGCCGGCCGCGACACGCGGGCCGACATTAACAAAGAAGCTGTTCATTTAATCCGGTGTGGCAGCAGGAAGGTCGGCAGTGCTGCTCCGTCTACCCGCGATTAACGGGCGGACAGTGCGGTACAGAGAACTGCTCCCCTGAGCCCGCAGTCTCTCCTCTATGTCCGCCCGGCAATCGCGCCTTATCTCCAACCTGACCCTCCTGTCTAAATCTCAGAAGGCCGGCGATCTCCCCTCACGGCGCAGCTCGCCCCTCCGCTGTGACATTAGGTCCAGGGTCGCCGGGGTGACAGCTGGTGCACAAGGGTTCCTAACTGAAAAGGTTTTGAGTGGAGCATGCCTATCGACCACCGGCAGCAGACAGTGAGTGATGTAAGACCAAATATCGGCGACAGACGGACAGCTAAAAACACCTGACCAGTCAACGAGATGCAAGTCACGGAGCAAACAAACATGATCGATGCTTTTTAAAAGGCGTTTGCAGATGCGAACAGGTTTCCTACGACATTTTGACAGACATGAAAGGACACGGATAAAATTATGAAGGCTAAAAGCACAGTTAAAGGCTTTAACACGTTACACGTCACTGGAGTTACAAATTACGACATCTAAAAGTGAGCCAGAGGAGTAGGTCGGTTGTTACAAACTGATTTAAATTAAACGATTGCAGCATCTCCAACAGACGGTCCTTTCCAGAGTTGTTGACGAGTCAAGTAAATTACAGTTCAAGTCACCCATAATAAAGACAGGTCCGGGGTGCCGCAGTAAAACCCACTGAAACTGCATCTCCAGTTCGTTTAAGTCCGCCTGGACGTCTCCGCCGCGGGGACCGGTAGACTGCCGCGATGGAGAAGTGAGGGCCGGACTTGGGCTTCACTCGCAGCCAGAGCGACTCCAGCCGACAGTCGGCGAAATCTGATGCCGGCTGGGAGATGACGGAGACCGTGTAGTTGTCGCAGATCAATATGGCCACTCCGCCGTGGCCCACGTCACCAGGCCGGTCGGCACGGTGCAGCGCGTAGCCGGGGAAGGTGACCAGCCTGGACGCAGTGGCAGATCGAAGCCAGGTCTCGGTGATGACGCAGATGTCGTAGTTCAGTCGGTGCAGGTGTTCGTGCTGCAGCGCCGCGATCTTCGGTAGCAGGGACTGAACGTTGATGAGCCCTATCAGCAGGCTCCGCTGACGACCGCCGGGATCGGAGCGACGCCACGCCCGGCCTCCTCTGCACCCCCGGCGCCTGGCGCTGGCGCCGCGCCTGGTCGCGCAACCGCCCGGGGACCAGTCAAGGTCACTGCGGCCGGGCTGAGGCGCCGGCGCCGGCCGGAACGGGGACCGAGTGGTGTGGCGACAGGTCCGACGGTCGTCGTCGTCGTGGTGACACAGCACATATGGTGACAGTGCCGGCCCGACGCGAGCCTGCCGGGGCGAAGGTCCAGCGGCCAACACCAGCAGGTAAGTGAGAACCAGGAGCACCAAGTGACCTGCGAGGTCACGATGCATGTATGCATATATGTATGTATATATGTGTGTTCATCGGTATGTGGTGAATGCAAATAAATATTGCAGCTACCGGTACTAGACACCCATCAAAAGGTGTGCCTTTTCAAGACAAATGTGGACATTATTTTCAATTGGAAATCAAATGCAAATTGACAAAGTTATAGCCAATAATATTTCGAGCTAAGCGGCACTTCAACGTAAACAATAAACAAACTTCGTTAACATTGAATCAATATATTGCATGAACACCAGCCAGTCACCAATCAACAAATGCGTCTTATCACTAAGCATCTAATGGTAATTTTCAATTGGATATCCGTTCACAATTGACAGAGGTAATTACTTAAAACTGTAAGCACAGGCAGAATGTATCCCAAATGTATCGCAGTTACAGGTACATGTGCTTCTATTGCGGAGAATATTGCAGCTACCGGTACGAGCCACCCTCGAAAAGGTGTGCCCTTTCAAGACGAGTGTCGGTATTATTTTCTATTGGAAATCCAATGAAAATTGACAAAGTTAGGGCCAATAATATTTACAGCTCATGAACACACGATGCGTTTCGGTGGCGGCCAGTCCAAATAGCGAAAACTTTGCCAGGGGGTTATATTACCCTGGCGAAAACGAAGTGCGGTAGGAATACTAATGACGTATGCGAAACGTCACAATATTTGCCCCCTTATAATATGACCAAATATACCCAACGGTTTTTGCGTTGAAACTCAGCAACTAGGTCGTTTTGGAAGGAAACATTTCAGATTTGGAGATTTCTCAGTTCTCCCGACAATCTAGTAGGTAGGATCTCTATCTCTATATTATAAATCTCTATATTATCTCTATCTCTATATTATCTCTATCTCTATCTCTATCTCTCTATATTATAAATCCTAAAAGATGACCCGCCGCCGCCGCCGCCGCCGCCGCCGCCGCCGCCGCCGCCACCGCCGCCGCCGCCGGAGTGACGCCCTAAATCGGTTCCTGTGCAGTCGTCTGATGAGTTATGAGGGTGATTTTTTTTCAGGACTTTTGGGTCCCGTGATTCAACAGGTCGTGTCAAGTTTTGGTGTCGATCCGACCGACGGTGCGGCGTCGGCACGTGCGCGCGTGCGCCATTCGTTTAACATGGGAAACGCGACATTGTGAAATCGCGAAAAACGGGAGTTTCGCCCGGTTCCCCGGCCGCTTGCTCGGCAACCGAGAATCGCAGCGATATGCGAGCAACACTATGTGATAGATAATCAATTGGCCTTGCGTATAGGATGTCGTCCAGAGCGAGGCGCTTGCCACGTGCAAAGTTGTGACCACTTGCATGATAAAATTGGCATATTCAGGATTTAAATTGGTGCTCAGAAACCGTTCGACGTAGAAGGCTGAACCGGGCACCATTTTGCAGGCGCAGCGACCGTTTTCAAATTATATGTGTTACTCAAAGCTGTGTGACTAATATTTTGGAGTTGAATTTGAAATGCAATATTTGTGGACAATTTAATCCTTCACACCGCCGTAACCCCCAAAGCGAGGACAAACTTCTCCGGCAAATTTACACAGACGGATAGCGCCGTTCTTGCTGACCTATATCCACCCAAAATATTATGTAAATCGCTCATAGGTAACTTATGCTGAAGTCAAATGTAAACGATTACCGACACTAACGTTGCGAAATAATTGCGTCGAATAAAATAGCATCATTTAAGTTTGCCCAAGACTGACACTGCCGCAGTCAAATTCATCAATGAGCGCATGACTAGCAGACGTCGCACCTCCCTCCCAGGGAGATTTTGTTCAAGCCGGTTGACATATTTCAGGCATGTAAACCGCTAAAATGTTTTGGCAGAGACTGCGACACGGGAACGAGATACGGTAAGAAGATATGGGAGCGAAATACGGCAACAAGACACGGAAACTGGGTACGAGAAAGGGATGCTGGAACGAGATACGGGAACAGGATACGGGAATGAGATACGGTAACTAGATATGGTAAGGAGATATCGGAACGGTGTACGAGATACGGGAGCGGGTTACGGGAGCGGGATACGGGAGCGGGATACGGGAGCGGGATACGGGAGTGGGATACCGGAACGGGATACGGAATCAGGATAGGGGAGCGGGATAAGGGAACGGGATACGGGAACGGGATACGGGAACGGGATACGGGAACGGGATACGGGATACGGGAACGGGATACGGGAACGGGATACGGGAACGGGATACGGGAACGGGATACGGGAACGGGATACGGGAACGGGATACGGGAACGGGATACGGGAACGGGATACGGGGACGGGATACGGGGACGGGTTATGGGATCGGGATAGGTAAATACGGGAACGGGATACGGGAACGGGATACGGGAACGGGATACGGGAGCGGGATACGGGAGCGGGATACGGGAGCGGGATACGGGAGCGGGATAAGGGAGTGGGATACGGGATCGGGATACGGAATCAGGATAGGGGAGCGGGATAAGGGAACGGGATACGGGAACGGGATACGGGAACGGGATACGGGAACGGGATACGGGAACGGGATACGGGAACGGGATACGGGAACGGGATACGGGAACGGGATACGGGGACGGGTTATGGGATCGGGATAGGTAACGGGATACGAGAACGGGATACGGGAACGGGATACGGGAACGGGATACGGGAACGGGATACAGGAACGGGGAAACGGGATACGGGAACGGGATACGGGAACGAGATACGGTAACGGGATACGGTAACGGGATACGGTAACGGGATACGGTAACGGGATACGGTGACGGGATACGGTAACGGGATACGGTGACGGGATACGGTAACGGGATACGGTAACGGGATACGGTAACGGGATACGGTAACGGGATATGGTAACGGGATACGGTAACGGGATACGATAACGGGATACGGTAACGGGATAAGGTAACGGGATACGGTAACGGGATACGGTAACGGGATACGGTAACGGGATACGGTAACGGGATACGGTAACGGGATACGGTAACGGGATACGGTAACGGGATACGGTAACGGGATACGGTAACGGGATACGGTAACGGGATACGGTAACGGGATACGGTAACGGGATACGGTAACGGGATACGGTAACGGGATACGGTAACGAGATACGGTAACGGGAAACGGGAACGGGAACGGGAACGGGATACGTAATACGGAATACGGAATACGAAATACAGAATACGGAATACGAGAAACGAGATACGGAATACGGAATAAGGAATAATGAATAGGGAATACTGAATACGGAATACTGAATACGGAATACGGAATGCTGAATACGGAATACGGGACACTGGAAACGGCTAGCATATATAAATAAGCTGGCTATATAAATTGCGCATCGCGCAATAAAGGCCATCTAGTCTCTATCTCTATCCCTATATTATAAATCCTAAAAGATGACCCGCCGCCGCCGCCGCCGCCGCCGGAGTGACGCCCTAAATCGGTTCCTGTGCAGTCGTCTGATGAGTTATGAGGGTGATTTTTTCAGCACTTTTGGGTCCCGTGATTCAACAGATCGTATCAAGTTTTGGTGTTGATCCGACCGACGGTGCGGCGTCGGCACGTGCGCGCGTGCGCCATTCGTTTAACATGGGAAACTCGACATTGTGAAATCGTGAAAAATGGGCAAGTTTCGCCCGGTTCCCCGGCCGCTTGCTCGGCAACCGAGAATCGCAGCGATATTCGAGCAACACTATGTGATAGATAATCGATTGGCCTTGCGTATAGGATGTCGTCCAGAGCGATGTGCGCGCCACGTGCAAAGTTGTGACCACTTTCATGATAAAATTGGCATATTCAGGATTTAAATTGGTGCTCGGAAACCGTTCGACGTAAAAGGCTGATCCAGGCACCATTTTGCAGGCGCAGCGACCGTCTTAAAATTATATGTGTTACTCAAAGCTGTGCGACTAATATTTTTGAGTTGAAGTTGAAATGCAATATTTTTGGACAATTTAATCCTTCACACCGCCGTAACACCCAAAACGAGGACAAACTTGACCGGCAAATTTACACTGACGGATAGCACCGTTCTTGCTGACCTATATCCAACCAAAATATTCTGCAAAACGCTCATAGGTAACTTATGCTGAAGTCAAACGTAAACGATTACCAACGCTAACGTTGCGAAATAATTTCGTCGAATAAAATAGCATCGTTTAAGTTTGCCCAAGACTGACACTGCCGCAGTCAAATTCATCAATGAGCGCATGACTAGCTGACGTCGCACCTCCCTCCCGGGGAGATTTTGTTGAAGCCAGTTGACATATTTCAGGCATGTAAACCGCTAAAATGTTTTGGCAGAGACTGCGACACGGAAAAGAGATACGGTAAGAAGATATGGGAACGAAATACGGCAACAAGATACGGAAACTGGGTACGAGAAAGGGATGCTGGAACGAGATACGGGAACAGGATACGGGAATGAGATACGTTAACTAGATATGGTAAGGAGATATCGGAACGGTGTACAAAAAACGGGAATGAGATACGGGAGCGGGATACCGGAGCGGCATAAGTGAAAGGGATACGGGAACGGGATACGGGAACGGGATACGTGAACGGGTTACGGGAACGGGTTACGGGAACGGGTTACGGGAACGGGTTACGGGAACGGGTTACGGGAACGGGTTACGGGAACGGGTTACGGGAACGGGTTACGGGAACGGGTTACGGGAACGGGTTACGGGAACGGGTTACGGGAATGGGTTACGGGAACGGGTTACGGGAACGGGTTACGGGAACGGGTTACGGGAACGGGTTACGGGAACGGGTTACGGGAACTGGTTACGGGAACGGGTTACGGGAACGGGTTACGAGAGCGGGATAAGAGAACGGGACACGGGATCGGGACACGTTAACAGGATACGGGAACGAGATACGGGAACGGGATACGAGATACGGGAACGGGATACGAGATACGGGAACGGGATATGGGAACTGGATATTGGAACAGGATACGGGAACGGGATACCGGAACGGGATACGGGAACGGGATACGGGAACGGGATACGGGAACGGGATACGGGAACGGGATACGGGAACGGGATACGGGAACAGGATACGGGAACGGCATACGGGAACGGGATACGGGAAGGGGATACGGGAACGGGATACGGGAACGGGATACGGGAACGGGATACGGGAACGGGATATGGGAACGGGATATGGGAACGGGATACGGGAACGGGATACGGAAACGGGAACGGGATACGGGATACCGGATACGGGAATGGGATACGGGAACGGGATACAGGATAGGGAACGATATACGGGAAGGGATACGGGAACGGGATACGGGAACAGGATACGGGAACGGGATACGGGAACGGGATACGGGAACGGGATACGGGAACGGGATACGGGAACGGGATGCGGAAAAGGGATACGGCAACGGTATACGGGATACGGGAACAGGATACGGAAACGGGATACGGTAACGGGATACGGTAACGGGATACGGTAACGGGATACGGTAACGGGATACGGGAACGGGATACGGGAACGGGATACGGGAACAGGATACGGGAACGGGAGACGGGAACGGGATACAAGAACGGGAACGGGATACGGAATACGACATACGGACTACGGAATACGGAATACAAAATACGGAATAAGGAATAAGGAATACCGAATACTGAATACGGAATACGAGACACTGGAAACGGCTAGCATATATAAATTAGCTGGCTATATAAATTGCGCATCGCGCAATAAAGGCCATCTAGTCTCTATATTATAAATCCTAAAAGATGACCCGCCGCCGCCGCCGCCGCCGCCGCCGCCGCCGCCGCCGCCGGAGTGACGCCCTAAATCGGTTCCTGTGCAGTCGTCTGATGAGTTATGAGAGTTATTTTTTTCAGGAATTTTGGGTTCCGTGATTCAACAGGTCGTATTAAATTTTCAGCTTAATAAGACTAAAGGTGCGGTGTCGGCGCGTGCGCGCGTGCGCCATTCGTTTAACATGGGGAACGCGACATTCGGAAATCGCGAAAAACGGGCAAGTTCCTCGCGGTTCCCCGGTCACTTGCTCGGCAACCAAGAGTCGCAGCGGTACGCGAGCAACACTATGTGATAGATAATCGATTGGCCTGGCGTATAAAATGTTGTTGAGAACAATGCGCGTGCCACGTGCAAAGTTGTGACCACTTTAATGATAAAATTGGCCTATTCAGGATTTAAATTGGTGCTCGGAAACTGTTCAACGTAGAACGCTGATCCGGGCACCAATTTGCAGGCGCAGTGACCCTCTTCAAATTATATTTGTTACTCAAAGCTGTGAGACTAATATTTTGGCGTTCAAGTTGAAATGCAATATTTTTGGACCACTTAATGCTTCACACCGCCGTAACACCCAAAATAAGGACAAACTTGACCGGAAAATTTACACAGACGGGTAGCGCCGTTCTTGCTGACCTATATCCACCCAAAATATTTTGCTAATCGCTCATAGGTAACTTATGCAGAAGTCAAACGTAAACGATTACCGAAGCTATGCGCCAGTCGGGCGCCGGCCGGCGGAGGCGATAGCTCCCTCACGCAATAACGTAACGTCGGGCTCGTTGGCTTGCGTAGTCTGCCCCCGGCGATAGCTGCCGCCCGCAATAACGTAACGCCCGGCTCGCTCGTGGTAGGTACAGATATTATCGTGAGTCATTTATAATGCGTGTATATTATGTAATACTATCACACACTGCGATCGTTTAATTTTGCCCAAGGCTGACACTGCTTCAGTCAAATTCATCCATGAGCGCATGACTAGCTGACGTCGCACCTCCTTCGCGAAGAGATTTTGTGGAAGCCGGTTGACAGATTTCAGGCATTTAAACCGCTAGAATGTTTTGGCAGAGACTGCGATGCGGCAACGAGATACGGTAATAAGATATGGAACGAAATACGGTAACAAGATACGGAAACTGGGTACGAGAAAGGGATGCTGGAACTAGATACGGGAACAGGACACGGGAATGAGATACGGGAACTAGATATGGTAAGGAGATATCGGAACGGTGTACGAGATACGGGAATGAAATACGGGAGCGGGATACGGGAACGGGATACGGTAACTGGATACGGGATCTGATTAAAGTATCCCGGATACGCAAACGGTATACCGGATACGGGATCAGAATACGGAAACGGGATACGGGAACGGGATATAAGATGTCGGGATGTACGCGATATACGGGAACTGGATACGGAACGGGAAACCGGAAGGGGTTTCGGAAACTGGATACGGGAGCGGGATAAAGGATATGGGATCGGATACGTGAAGGGGATACGAGATACGGAAACGGGAAACGAGATACGGGATACTCCAACGGGATACGGGAACGGGATACGGGATACGGGAACGGGATACGGGATACAGGAACGGGATACAGGAACGGGATACGGGAACGGGATACGGGAACGGGATACGGGAACGGGATACGGGAACGGGATACGGGAACGGGATACGGGAACGGGATACGGGAACGGGATACAGGAACGGGATACGGGAACGGGATACGGGAACGGGATACGGGATACGGGCACGGGATACGGAAACGGGGTATGGGAACTGGATGCGAGAACAGGATACGGGAACAGTATACGGGATACGGGCACGGGATACAGAAACGGAAACATGTTACAGGAACGGGATACGGGAACGGGATACGGGAACGGGATAGGGAACGGGATACGGGAACGGGATACGGGAACGGGATACGGGAACGGGATACGGGAACGGGATACGGGAACGGGATACGGGAACGGGATACGGGATACGGGAACGGGATACGGGAACGGGATACGGGAACGGGATACGGGAACGGGATACGGGAACGGGATACGGGAACGGGATACGGGAACGGGATACGGGAATGGGATACGGGAACGGGATACGGGATACGGGAACGGGATACGGGAAACGGGAACGGGGTACGGGAACAGGATACGGCAACGGGATACGGGAACGGGATACAGGAACGGGATACAGGAACGGGATACAGGAACGGGATACGGAAATGGGATACGGGATACGGGAACGGGATACGGAAAAGAGATACGGGAACGGGATACGGGATACGGGAACGGGATACGGGAACGGAATACGGGAACGGGATACGGGAACGGAATACGGTAACAGTATACAGGAACGGGGAAACGGGATACGGTAACGGGATACGGTAACGGGATACGGTAACGGGATACGGTAACGGGATACGGTAACGGGATACGGTAACGTGATACGGTAACGGGATACGGTAACGGGATACGGTAACGGGATACGGTAACGGGATACGGTAACGGGATACGGTAACGGGATACGGTAACGGGATACGGTAACGGGATACGGTAACGGGATACGGTAACGGGATACGGTAACGGGATACGGTAACGGGATACGGTAACGGGATACGGTAACGGGATACGGTAACGGGATACGGTAACGGGATACGGTAACGGGATACGGTAACGGGATACGGTAACGGGATACGGTAACGGGATACGGTAACGGGATACGGTAACGGGATACGGTAACGGGATACGGTAACGGGATACGGTAACGGGATACGGTAACGGGATACGGTAACGGGATACGGTAACGGGATACGGTAACGGGATACGGTAACGGGATACGGTAACGGGATACGGTAACGGGATACGGTAACGGGATACGGTAACGGGATACGGTAACGGGATACGGTAACGGGATACGGTAACGGGATACGGTAACGGGATACGGTAACGGGGTACGGTAACGGGATACGGTAACGGGATACGGTAACGGGATACGGTAACGGGATACGGTAACGGGATACGGTAACGGGATACGGTAACGGGATACGGTAACGGGATACGGTAACGGGATACGGTAACGGGATACGGTAACGGGATACTGTAACGGGATACGGGATACGGGAACGGGTTGGGATACGTAATACGTAATACGTACTACGGAATACGGAATACAGAATACAGAATACGGAATACGAGAAACGAGATACGGAATATGTAATACGGAATAATAAATACGGAATACTGAATACGGAGTACGGAATACGGAATACTGAATACGGAATACTGAATACGGAATACTGAATACGGAATACTGAATACGGAATACTGCATACGGAATACTGAATACGGAATACTGAATACGGAATGCGGGACACTGGAAACTGATAGCATATATAAATAAGCTGGCTATATAAATTGCGCATCGCGCAATAAAGGCCATCTAGTCTCTATATTATACATCCTAAAAGATGACCCGCCGCCGCCGCCGCCGCCGGAGTGACGCCCTAAATCGGTTCCTGTGCAGTCGTCTGATGAGTTATGAACGTGATTTTTTTTTCAGGACTTTTGGGTCCCGTGATTCAACAGGTCGTATTAAATTTTCAGCTTAGTAAGACCAACGGTGCGGTGTCGGCGCGTGCGCGCGTGCGCCATTCGTTTAACATGGGAAACGCGGCATTCGGAAATCGCGAGAAACGGGCAAGTTCCTCGCGGTTCCCCGGCCACTTGCTCGGCAACCAAGAGTCGCAGCGGTATGCGAGCAACACTAGGTGATAGATAATCGATTGCCCTGGCGTATAAAATGTCGTTGAGAACGATGCGCGTGCCACGTGCAAAGTTGTGACCACTTTAATTATCAAATTGGCCTATTCAGGATTTAAATTGGTGCTCGGAAACTGTTGGACGTAGAACGCTGATCCGGGCACCATTTTGCAGGCGCAGTGACCGTCTTCAAATTATATTTGTTACTCAAAGCTGTGAGATTAATATTTTGGCGTTCAAGTTGAAATGCAATATGTTTGGACCATTTAATGCTTCACACCGCCGTAACACCCAAAATGAGGACAAACTTGACCGGAAAATTTACACAGACGGATAGCGCCGTTCTTGCTGACCTATATCCACCCAAAATATTGTGCTAATCGCTCATAGGTAACTTATGCTGAAGTCAAACGTAAACGATTACCGACGCTAACGTTGCGAAATAATTTCGTCGAATAAAATAACATCATTTAAGTTTGCCTAAGACTGACACTGCCGCAGTCAAATTCATCAATGAGCGCATGATTAGCTGACGTCGCACCTCTCTCCCGGGGAGATTTTGTTGAAGCCGGTTGACATATTTCAGGCATGTAAACCGCTAAAATGTTTTGGCAGAAACTGCGACACGGGAACGAGATACGGTAAGAAGATATGGGAACGAAATACGGCAAAAAGATACGGAAACTGGGTACGAGAAAGGGATGCTGGCACGAGATACGGGAACAGGATATGGGAATGAGATATGGTAACTAGATATGGTAAGGAGATATCGGAACGGTGTACGAGATACGGGAATGAGATACTGGAGCAGGATACGGGAGTGGGATAAGGGAGCGGGATACGGGAGCGGGATACGAGAGCGGGATACGGAATCAGGATACGGGAGCGGGATAAGGGAACGGGATCGGGATACGGACACGGGATACGGGAATGGGATATGGGAACGGGATATGGGAACGGGATATGGGAACGGGATACGGGAACGGGATACGGGAACGGGATACGGGAACGGGATAAGTGAACGGGGTTACGGGGTTCACGTATACGGGAACGGGATACGTGAACGGGATACGTGAACGGGATACGTGAACGGGATACGGGAACGGGGTACGGGAACGGGTTACGGGAACGTGATACGGGAACGCGATACGGGAATGGGATACGGGAACGGGTTACGGGAACGGGTTACGGGAACGGGGACTGGAGTGGGAACGCGATACGGGATACAGGAACGGGATACGGTAACGGGATACGGGAATGGGATACGGGAATGGGATACGGGAATGGGATACGGGAATGGGATACGGGAATGGGATACGGGAATGGGATACGGGAATGGGATACGGGAATGGGATACGGGAATGGGATACGGGAATGGGATACGGGAATAGGAGACGGGAATGGGATACGGGAATGGGATACGGGAATGTGATACGGGAATGGGATACGGGAATGAGATACGGGAATGGGATACGGGAATGGGATACGAGATTGGGATACGGAAACATGATATGGGATGCAGGAACGGGATACGGGAACGGAATACGGGAACGGAATACGGGAACGGAATACGGGAACGGAATACGGGAACGGAATACGGGAACGGAAAACGGGAACGGGATACGAGAACGGGATACGGGAACGGGATAGGGTAACGGGATACGGAACCGGGATACGGGAACGGGATACGGGAACGGGATACAGGATACGGGAACTGGATACGGAAACAGGATACGGGATACGGGAATGGGATACGGAACGGTATACGTGAACGCGATACGAGAACAGGATACGGGAACAGGATAGGGAACGGGATACGGGAACGGGATACGGGAACGGGAACGGGATACGGGAACGGGATACGGGAACGGGATACGGGAACGGGATACGGGAACGGGATACGGGAACTGGATACGGGAACGGGATACGGGAACGGGATACGGGATACGGGAACGGGATACGGGAACGGGATACCGGAACGGGATACCGGAACGGGATACCGGAACTTGATACCGGAACGGGATACCGGAACGGGATACCGGAACGGGATACCGGAACGGGATACCGGAACGGGATACGGGAACGGGATACAGGATACGGGATACGGGATACGGGTAACGGGATACGGGATACGGGAACGGGAACAGGAAACATGATTCGCCAACGGGATACGGAATCTGGATACGGCAGCTGATTAAGGGATTCGGTAACGGTATACGGGATACATGAATGGGATACCGGAACGGGATACCGGAACGGGATACCGGAACGGGATACGGGAACTGGATACGGGAACAGGGAACGGGATACGGGCACGGGATACGGGAACGGGATACGTGAACGGGATAGGGGAACGGGATACGGTTACGGGATATGGGAACGGGATTCGGGAACGGGATACGGGAACGGGATACGGGAACGGGATACGGGAACGGGATACGGGAACGGGATACGGGAACGGGATACGGGAACGGGATACGGGAACGGGATACGGGATACGGGAACGGGATACGGGAACGGGATAGGGAACAGGATACGGGAACGGGATACGGGAACGGGATACGGGAATGGGATACAGGATACGGGAACGGGATACAGGAACGGGATACGGGAACGGGATATGGGAACGGGATACGGGAACGGGATACGGGAACAGGATACAGTTACAGGATACGTGAACGGGATACGGGAACGGGATACGGGAACGGGATACGGAATACGGGAACGAAATACAGGACCGGGATACGGGAACGGGATACGGGATACGGGATACGGGATACGGGAACGGGATACGGGAACGGGATACGGGAACGGGATACGGGAACGGGATACGGGAACGGGATACGGGAACGGGATACGGGAACGGGATACGGGAACGGGATACGGGAACGGGATACGGGAACGGGATACGGGAACGGGATACGGGAACGGGATACGGGATACGGGAACGGGATACGGGAACGGGATACGGGAACGGGATACGGGAACGGGATACGGGAACGGGATACGGGAACGGGATACGGGAACGGGATACGGGAACGGGATACGGGAACGGGATACGGGAACGGGATACGAGAACGGGATACGAGAACGGGATACGGGAACGGGATACGGGAACGGGATACGGGAACGGGATACGGGAACGGGATACGGGAACGGGATACGGGAACGAGATACGGGAACGGGATACGGGAACGGGATACGGGAACGGGATGCGGGAACGGGAACGGGATACGGGAACGGGATACAGGAACGGGATGCAAGAACGGGAACGGAATACGAAATACGGAC
Organism: Chirona hameri; assembly: GCA_036785665.1. Lineage (NCBI taxonomy): Eukaryota > Metazoa > Arthropoda > Thecostraca > Balanomorpha > Balanidae > Chirona > Chirona hameri. The sequence continues at coordinate 54,109 of JAXIVJ010003055.1, forward strand.
TACGGAATACGGAATACGGAATAAGGGATACGGAATACTGGTTACGGAATACGAGATACGGGAACGGCTAGCATATATAAATTAGCTGGCTATATAAATTGCGCATCGCGCAATACAGGCCCTCTAGTCTCTATATTATAAATCCCAAAAGATGACCCGCCGCCGCCGGAGTGACGCCCTAAATCAGTTCCTGTGCAGTCGTCTGATGGGTTATGAGAGTGATTTTTTGAGGACTTTTGGGTCTCGTGATTCAACAGGTCGTATCAAGTTTTGGTGTCGATCCGACCGACGGTGCGGCGTCGGCGTGTGCGCACGTGCGCCATTCGTTTAACATGGGAAACGCGACATTCGGAAATCGCGAAAAACGGGCAAGTTTCGCCCGGTTCCCCGGCCGCTTGCTCGGCAACCAAGATTCGCAGCGGTATGCGAGCAACACTATGTGATAGATAATCGATTGGCCTGGCGTATAAAATGTCGTTGAGAACGATGCGCGTGCCACGTGCAAAGTTGTGACCACTTGAATGATAAAATTGGCCTATTCAGGATTTAAATTGGTGCTCGGAAACCGTTCGACGTAGAAGGCTGAACCGGGCACCATTTTGCAGGCGCAGTGACCGTCTTCAAATTATTTTTGTTACTCAAAGCTGTGAGACTAATATTTTGGCGTTGAAGTTGAAATGCAATATTTTTGGACCATTTAATACTTCACACCGCCGTAACACCCAAAACGAGGACAAACTTGACCGGAAAATTTACACAGACGGATAGCGTCGTTCTTGCTGACCTATATCCACCCAAAATATTATGTAAATCGCTCATAGGTAACTTATGCTGAAGTCAAACGTAAACGATTACCGACGCTAACATTGCGAAATAATTGCGTCGAATAAAATAGCATCGTTTAAGTTTGCCCAAGACTGACACTGCCGCAGTCAAATTAATCAATGAGCGCATGACTAGCAGACGTCGCACCTCCCTCCCAGGGAGATTTTGTTGAAGCCGGTTGACATATTTCAGGCATGTAAACCGCTAAAATGTTTTGGCAGAGACTGCGACACGGGAACGAGATACGGTAAGAAGATATGGGAACGAAATACGGCAACAAGATACGGAAACTGGGTACGAGAAAGGGATGCTGGAACGAGATACGGGAACAGGATATGGGAATGCAGGGGTAAAAAAGGTAAAATTTGCTACCAACCGAATTTGACGGAGGCCAATTTTGTTACACTTTTTCATCGAAGCTACTTTTTATCGAGTTTCATTACATTCTCATCGAAACTACATTTATACACATTTCAATTGCTACATTTCCATTTTGTTGAGTGCAAATGTTTATATCTGCTAGTGCGAAAATTCGAGAGAAAAAAAACTGGCAAGCAGTTTAGCAGGTGTTGCAACGTTATTTAACCGGTCCTTTTGCAGCTACGCCAGGCTTATTGTTATACCCAAGTGCCGATCTACCCACCTAGACACCAAGCTAATCGTGACTCGTACCCTCATGGTATTGTCACCCACTTGTTGATTTAAAGTCAAAACAAGTTCAACATTTACAATAGAACAGACGACTATATTCTGCCTTCCAACATTCATCCAGACGACGTATCCAATATATCCATGTAATTGCCTATATTGATTGCCTTCCATTATCTACCTCCATTTCCCCTTCCTTCCACCCACAGGCGGATCCAGAATGGGTGGTTTGGGTAAATTGGGGGGGGGGGAATCCCGAAAAGTATCACACAATTATGAAAACTCATCGGATTTCGCTTGCTTGTGCATCGATAACTGATTTAAAACCAACTTTCCTTAGTAAAAATTGCTTAGAATTTATATTATCTCAGGAAATGTATCAAATTTGCGCCGATTTCAGGAGGAATAGGGGGCCATGTCCCCCCCCCCTGGATCCGTCCCCATGCTTCCACCCCTGCGGCTGCATCCCCTCCGCCTCAGTCGCCGTCGGCCGGCTGTCCTGCGTCGCCGCCGTCCCAAGGTCGTCGTTAACGGCGGCGGCCGACCGATCCGGTTCGGCTGAGGGTTATTCGGGCCCGGTGTCGGGCCGCGGTGGGCGACATTGGGGAGGTGTTGACGGGGAGGCGGGTGTCGGCAGATTGATGTCGGTGTTCATACACCCATCGTCCGCCTGAAGAATATAGTTTTGAGTCTTTTGCCGATTTCTTGAAAACGTTCCATAAAGTTGGGAATCAGACGACGGTCACGTAAACTTCGTTCAATTTGGAGTTTATCAATGACTTGAGGGTGGTCTTTCTTCATAAATGACATCACAGGCACAAGGACAGTCACTGGCGCGACAAGGTTTGTCAGACAAACAAAGCTTCTTGAGCGATTTTAGGCTAATTCCGCACTCACAGTTTCCGAGGAAGGCGCCAAATGTGTCCCACACGTTCCCTTCTCCACGTCAGCCCAGTTTTCACAGTCACGCTGCCTACTTCCGGACAAATACGAATCATACTAGGGAGCGGCCGGGGTCGCATCCTAGCGAAAGCCGCCCGACATGGCCGGTCGCCTGACCGCCCTAACTTGTAGTGATAGTGTACCATACAAAACAGACTCTTGAAATCTCTACGCTTCATTGCGTTACAAACATTTTGTTTAATATGGCCTGATAAGAACTTTAAAAAACATTTTATTAAAAGATATTGGAATATTTTGAAGTAAAATGTGATGTCCTTTATTCGTATTATGCGTGATACAAAAATGTACAAACTGTTTCACTCTCGGTCGATTCATGTTGGTGTTTTTTGCTACAATATTCTCTATCTTGGGTAGGTGAGATTGCCTTAAATGGTACGTTTAAAGTCTCTAGATTTTGCGAGAACCTTGTGATATTTGCCCATTTGTGGTGATATTTTCCCATTTCTGGCTAGCAACCTATTACATTTCAAAATATCTCCAGAAAACAGAAATCAACCAGCAGTGAAGATACAAAACAGCCCCATAAGTGTACAGGATCTACACAAACCAGAAAGTGACTCATTCATGCATATACCGCAGCAATGATAGTGTAATTTGTGTGTCTTGGAATTGGCCAGTTTTGCTACAAATCATCGTTTGGTGTAACGCTGATTTGCTACCAACGACGTTGTCGAGTTGGCGTTATTTTTTACCCCTGGGAGATTTTGTTGAAGCCGGTTGACATATTTCAGGCATGTAAACCGCTAAAATGTTTTGGCAGAGACTGCGACACGGGAACGAGATACGGTAAGAAGATATGGGAACGAAATACGGCAACAAGATACGGAAACTGGGTATGAGAAAGGGATGCTGGAACGAGATACGGGAACAGGATATGGGAATGAGATGCGGTAACTAGATATGGTAAGGAGATATCGGAACGGTGTACTAGATACGGGAATAAGATAAGGGAGCGGGATACGGGAGCGGGATACGGGGACGGGATACGGGAACGGGATACGGGAACGGGATACGGGAACGGGATACGGGAACGGGATACGGGAACGGGATACGGGAACGGGATACGGGAACGGGATACGGGAATGGGATATGGGTACGGGATATGGGAACGGGATACGGGAACGGGATACGGGAACGGGATACGGGAACGGGATACGGGAACGGGATACGAGAACGGGATACGGGAACGGGATACAGGAACGGGATACGGGAACGGGGAACGGGATACGGGAACGGGATGGGATACGGGAACGGGATACGGGAACGGGATACGGGAACGGGATACGGGAACGGGATACGGGAACGGGATACGGGAACGGGATACGGGAACGGGATACGGGAACGGGATACGGGAACGGGATACGGGAACGGGATACGGGAACGGGATACGGGAACGGGATACGGGAACGGGATACGGGAACGGGATACGGGAACATGATACGGGAACATGATACGGGAGCGGAATACGGGAACGGGATACGGGAACGGGATACGGGAACGGGATACGGGAACGGGATACGGGAACGGGATACGGGAACGGGATACGGGAACGGGATACGGGAACGGGATACGGGAACGGGATACGGGAACGGGATACGGGAACGGGATACGGGAACGGGATACGGGAACGGGATACGGTAACGGGATACGGGAACGGGATACGGGAACGGGATACGGCAACGGGATACGGGAACGGGATACGGGAACGGGATACGGGAACGGGATACGGGAACGGGATACGGGAACGGGATACGGGAACGGGATACGGGAACGGGATACGAAAACGGTATACAGAAACGGTACACGGAAACGGTATACGGAAACGGGATACGGGATACGGGAACGGGATACGGGAACGGGATACGGGAACGAGATACGGGAACGGGATACGGGAATGGGTTACGGGAACGGGATACGGGAACGGGATACGGAATACAGAATACGGAATACGAGATACGAGATACGAGATACGGAATACAGAATACGGAATACGGAATACGGAATATGGAATACTGAATACGGAATACGGGACACTGGAAACGGCTAGCATATATAAATAAGCTGGCTATATAAATTGCGCATCGCGCAATAAAGGCCATCTAGTAACCGATTTAGGGCGTCACTCCGGCGGCGGCGCCGCCGCCGCCGCCGCCGCCGGAGTGACGCCCTAAATCGGTTCTTGTGCAGCCGTCTGATGAGTTATCAGGATGATTTTTTTCAGGACATTTGGGTCCCGTGATTCAACAGCTCGTATCAAGTTTTGGTGTTTATCCGACCAATGGTGCGGTGTCGGCATGTGCGCGCGTGCGCCATTCGTTTAACATGGGAAACGCGACATAGTGAAATAGCGAAAAACGGGCAAGTTTCGCGCGGTTCCCCGGCCGCTTGCTCGGCAAGCGAGAGTCGCAGCAATATGCAAGCAACACTATGTGATAGATAATCGATTGGCCTTGCGTATAAGATGTCGTCCAGAGCGATGCACGTGCCACGTGCAAAGTTGTGACCACTTTCATGATACAATTGGCATATTCTGGATTTAAATTGGTGCTCGGAAACCGTTCGACGTAGAACGCTGATCCGGGCACCATTTTGCAGGCGCAGTGACCGTCTTCAAATTATATGTGTTACTCAAAGCTGTGTGACTAATATTTTGGAGTTGAAGTTGAAATGCAATATTTTTGGACAATGCAATCCTTCACACCGCCGTAACACCCAAAACGAGGACAAACTTGACCGGCAAATTTACACAGACTGATAGCACCGTTCTTGCTGACCTATATCCACCCAAAATATTCTGTAAATCGCTGATAGGCAACTTATGCTGAAATCAAACGTAAACGATTACCGACGCTAACGTTGCGAAATAATTGCGTCGAATAAAATAGCGTCGTTTAAGTTTGCCCAAGACTGACACTGCCGCAGTCAAATTCATCAATGAGCGCATGACTAGCAGACGTCGCATCTCCCTTCCGGGGAGATTTTGTTGAAGCCGGTTGACATATGTCAGGCATGTAAACCGCTAAAATGTTTTGGCAGAGACTGCGACACGGGAACGAGATACGGTAAGAAGATATGGGAACGAAATACGGCAACAAGATACGGAAACTGGGTACGAGAAAGGGATGCTGGAACGAGATACGAGAACACGATACGGGAATGAGATACGGTAACTAGATACGGAAACGGGATACGGGAACGGGGACTGGAGTGAGAGCGCGATACGGGATACTGGAACGGGATACGGCAACGGGATACGGGAATTGGATACGGCAACGGATACGGCAATGGGATACGGCAATGGGATACGAGAATGGGATACGGGAATGGGTTACGGGAATGGGATACGGGAATGGGATACGGGAATGGGATACGGGAATGGGATACGGGAATGGGATACGGGAATGGGATACGGGAATGGGATACGGGAACATGATATGGGATACGGGAACGGGATACGGGAACGGAATAGTGAACGGAATACGGGAACGGAATACGGGAACGGAATACGGGAACGGAATACGGGAACGGAATACGGGAACGGAATACGGGAACGGGATACGAGAACGAGATACAGGAACGGGATTCGGGAACGGGATACGGGAACTGGATACAGGAACTGGATACGGGAAAGGGATACGGGAACGGGATACGGGATACGGGAATGGGATACGGAACGGTTACGGGAACGCGATACGGGAACAGGATACGGGAACATGATATGGAACGGGATACGGGAACGGGAGACGGGAACGGGATATGGGAACGGGATACGGGAACTGGATACGGGAACGGGATACGGGAACAGGATACGGGAACGGGATACGGGAACGGAATACGGGAACGGGATACGGGGATGTGAAACGGGGATGTGATACGGGAACGGGATACGGGAACGGGATACGGGAATTGGATACGGGATACGGGAACTGGATACGGGAACGGGATACGGGAACGGGATACGGGATACGGGAACGGGATACGGGAACGGGATACGGGAACGGGATACGGGAACGGGATACGGGAACGGGATACGGGAACGGAATACGGGAACGGGATGCGGGAACGGTATACGGGAACGGGATACGGGAACGGGATACGGGAACGGGATACGGTAACGGGATACGGGATACGGCATACGGGATACGGCATACGGGAATGGGATACGGGAACTGGATACGGGAACGGGATACGGGAACGGGATACGGGAACGGGATACGGGAACGGGATACGGGAACGGGAACGGGATACGGGAACGGGATACGGGAACTGGATACGGGAACGGGATACGGGAACGGGATACGGGAACGGGATACGGGAACGGGATACGGGAACGGGATACGGGAACGGGATACGGGAACGGGATACGGGAACGGGATACGGGAACGGGAACGGGATACGGGATACGGGAACGGGATACGGGAACGGGATACGGGAACGGGATACGGGAACGGGATACGGGAACGGGATACGGGAACATGATACGGGAACGGGATACGGGAACGGTATACGGGAACGGGATGCGGGAACGGGATACGGGAACGGGATACGGGAACGGGATACGAGAACGGGATACAGTTGCATGATACGGGAACGGGATACGGGAACGGGAACGGGAACGGGATACGGGAACGGGATACGGGATACGGGAACGGGATACGGGAACGGGATACGGGAACATGATACGGGAACGGGATACGGGAACGGGATACGGGAACGGGATACGAGAACGGGATACGGTTGCATGATACGGGAACGGGATACGGGAACGGGATACGGGAACGGGATACGGGAACGGGATACGGGAACGGGATACGGGAACGGGATACGGGAACGGGATACGGGAACGGGATACGGGAACGGGATACGGGAACGGGATACGGGAACGGGATACGGGAACGGGATACGGGAACGGGATACGGGAACGGGATACGGGAACGGGATACGGGAACGGGATACGGGAACGGGATACAGGAACGGGATACGGGAACGGGATACGGGAACTGGAACGGGATACGGGATACGGGATACGGGATACGGGAACGGGATACGGGAACGGGATACGGGAACATGATACGTGAACGGGATACGGGAACGGGATACGGGAACGGGATACGGGAACGGGATACGGGAACGGGATACAGGAACGGGATACAGGAACGGGATACAGGAACGGGATACAGGAACGGGATACAGGAACGGTATACGGGAATGGGATACGGGAACAGGATACCGGAGGAGGATACCAGAACAGGATACCGGAACAGGATACCGGATCACGATACCGGAACTGGATATGGAAGCGGAATACGGGAACGAGATACGGGAACGAGATACGGGAACGAGATACAGGTACGGGATACAGGCACGGGATACAGGTACGGGATACAGGTACGGGATACAGGTACGGGATACAGGTACGGGATACAGGTACGGGATACAGGTACGGGATACAGGTACGGGATACGGGGACGGGATACGGGAAGGGGATACGGGAACTGGATACGAAAACGGGATACGAGAACATGATACGGGATACGGGGACGGGATACGGGATACAGGATACGGGAACTGGATACGGAAACGGGATACGGAATACGGAATACGAGATACGGAATACGGAATACGGGATACGGGAAACGGCTAGCATATATAAATTAGCTGGCTATATAGATTGCGTATCGTGCAATACAGTCCCTCTAGTCTCTATCTCTATCTCTATATTATAAATCCTAAAAGATGACCCGCCGCCGCCGGAGTGACGCCCTAAATCGGTTCCTGTGCAGTCGTCTGATGAGTTATGAGAGTGATTTTTTCAGGACTTTTGGGTCCCGTGATTCAACAGGTCGTATCAAGTTTTGGTGTCGATCCGACCGTCGCGACGGTGCGGCGTCGGCACGTGCGCGCGTGCGCCATTCGTTTAACATGGGAAACGCGACATTGTGAAAGCGCGAAGAACAGCCAAGTTTCACGCGGTTCCCCGGCCGCTTGCTAGGCAACCGAGAGTCGCAGCGATATGCGAGCAACACTATGTGATAGATAATCGATTGGCCTTGCGTATAGAATGTCGTCCAGAGCGATGTACGTGCCACGTGCAAAGTTGTGACCACTTTCATGATAAAATTGGCATATTCAGGATTTAAATTGGTGCTCGGAAACCGTTCGACGTAGAAGGCTGATCCGGGCACCATTTTGCAGGCGCAGGGACCGTCTTCAAATTATGTGTTACTCAAAGCTGTGTGACTAATATTTTGGAGTTGAAGTTGAAATGCAATATTTTTGGACAATATAATCCTTCACACCGCCGTAACACCCCAAAACGAGGACAAACTTGACCGGCAAATTTACACAGACGGATAGCGCCGTTCTTGCTGACCTATATCCACCCAAAATATTCTGTAAATCGCTCATAGGTAACTCATGCTGACGTCAAACGTAAACGATTACCGACGCTAACGTTGCGAAATAATTTCGTCGAATAAAATAGCATCGCTAAATTTTCCCAAGACTGACACTGCCGCAGTCAAATTCATCAATGAGCGCATGACTAGCTGACGTCGCACCTCCCACCCGGGGAGATTTTGTTGAAGCCGGTTGACATATTTCAGGCATGTAAACCGCTAAAATGTTTTGGCAGAGACTGCGACACGGGAACGAGATACGGTAAAAAGATATGGGAACGAAATACGGCAACAAGATACGGAAACTGTGTACGAGAAAGGGATGCTGGAACGAGATGCGGGAACAGGATACGGGAATTAGATACGGTAGAATGTTTTGGCAAGAATATGGTAAGGAGATATCGGAACGGTGTACGAGATACGGGAATGAGATACGGGAGCGGGATTCGGGAGCGAGATACGGGAGCGGGATACGGGAGCGGGATACGGGAGCGGGATACGGGAGCGGGATATGGGAGCGGGATACGGGAGCGGGATACGGGAGCGGGATACGGGAGCGGGATACGGGAGCGGGATACGGGAGCGGGATACGGGAGCGGGATACGGGAACTGGATACGGGAACTGGATACGGGAACTGGATACGGGAACGAGATACGGGAACGGGATACAAGAACGGGATACAAGAACGGGAACGGGATACAAGAACGGGAACGGGATACGGAATACGGAATACGAGATACGGACTACGGAATACGGAATACGGGTTACGGGATACGGAAACTGGATACGGGAGCTGATTAAGGGATACGGTAACGGTATACGGGATACATGTACTGGATACGGGAACGGGATACAGGAACAGGGAACGGGATACGGGCACGGGATACGGGCACGAGATATGGGAACGGGATACGGGAACGGGATACGGGATACGGGATACGGGAACGGGATACGGGAACGGGATACGGGAACGGGATACGGGAACGGGATACGGGAACGGGATACAGGAACGGGATACGGGAACGAGATACGGGAACGGGATACAAGAACGGGAACGGGATACGGAATACGGAATACGGAATACGAGATACGGACTACGGAATAAGGAATACGGAATACTAAATACGGAATACGAGATACGGGAAACGGCTAGCATATATAAATTAGCTGGCTATATAAATTGCGCATCGCGCAATACAGGCCCTCTAGTCTCTATCTCTATCTCTATATTATACATCCTAAAAGATGACCCGCCGCCGCCGCCGCCGCCGCCGCCGGAGTGACGCCCTAAATCGGTTCCTGTGCAGTCGTCTGATGGATTATGAGTGATTTTTTCAGGACTTTTGGGTCCCGTGATTCAACAGGTCGTATCAAGTTTTGGTGTCGATCCGACCGACGGTGCGGTGTCGGCACGTGCGCGCGTGCGCCATTCGTTTAACATGGGAAACGCGACATTGTGAAATCGCGAAAAACGGGCAAGTTTCGCCCGGTTCCCCGGCCGCTTGCTCGGCAACCGAGAATCGCAGCTATATGCGAACAACACTATGTGATAGATAATCGATTGGCCTTGCGTATAGGATGTCGTCCATAGCGATGCGCGTGCCACGTGCAAAGTTGTGACCACTTTCATGATAAAATTGGCATATTCAGGATTTAAATTGGTGCTCGGAAACCGTTCGACGTAGACGGCTGAACCGGGCACCATTTTGCAGGCGCAGCGACCGTCTTCAAATTATATGTGTTACTCCAAGCTGTGTGACTAATATTTTGGAGTTGAAGTTGAAATGCAATATTTTTGGACAATTTAATCCTTCACACCGCCGTAACACCCAAAACGAGGACAAACGTGACCGGCAAAATTACACAGACGGATAGCACCGTTCTTGCTGACCTATATCCACCCAAAATATTCTGTAAATCGCTCATAGGTAACTCATGCTGAAGTCAAACGTAAACGATTACCGACGCTAACGTTGCGAAATAATTGCGTCGAATAAAATAGCATCGTTTAAGTTTGCCCAAGACTGACACTGCCGCAGTCAAATTCATCAATGAGCGCATGATTAGCAGACGTCGCACCTCCCACCCGGGGAGATTTTGTTGAAGCCGGTTGACATATTTCAGGCATGTAAACCGCTAAAATGTTTTGGCAGAGACTGCGACACGGGAACGAGATACGGTAAAAAGATATGGGAACGAAATACGGCAACAAGATACGGAAACTGTGTACGAGAAAGGGATGCTGGAACGAGATGCGGGAACAGGATACGGGAATTAGATACGGTAGAATGTTTGGCAAGAATATGGTAAGGAGATATCGGAACGGTGTACGAGATACGGGAATGAGATACGGGAGCGGGATTCGGGAGCGGGATACGGGAGCGGGATACGGGAGCGGGATACGGGAGCGGGATACGGGAGCGGGATACGGGAGCGGGATACGGGAGCGGGATACGGGAGCGGGATACGGGAACTGGATACAGGAACGGGATACGGGAACGAGATACGGGAACAGGATACAAGAACGGGATACAAGAACGGGATACAAGAACGGGATACAAGAACGGGAACGGGATACAAGAACGGGAACGGGATACGGAATACGGAATACGAGATACGGACTACGGAATACGGAATACGGGTTACGGGAACGGGATACGGAAACTGGATACGGGAGCTGATTAAGAGATACGGTAACGGTATACGGGATACATGTACTGGATACGGGAACGGGATACAGGAACAGGGAACGGGATACGGGCACGGGATACGGGCACGAGATATGGGAACGGGATACGGGAACGGGATACGGGAACGGGATACGGGAACGGGATACGGGAACGGGATACGGGAACGGGATACGGGATACGGGAACGGGATACGGGAACGGGATACGGGAACGGGATACGGGAACGGGATACGGGAACGGGATACGGGAACGGGATACAGGAACGGGATACGGGAACGAGATACGGGAACGGGATACAAGAACGGGAACGGGATACGGAATACGGAATACGGAATACGAGATACGGACTACGGAATAAGGAATACGGAATACTAAATACGGAATACGAGATACGGGAAACGGCTAGCATATATAAATTAGCTGGCTATACAAATTGCGCATCGCGCAATACAGGCCCTCTAGTCACTATCTCTATCTCTATATTATAAATCCTAAAAGATGACCCGCCGCCGCCGCCGCCGCCGCCGCCGCCGGAGTGACGCCCTAAATCGGTTCCTGTGCAGTCGTCTGATGGATTATGAGTGATTTTTTCAGGACTTTTGGGTCCCGTGATTCAACAGGTCGTATCAAGTTTTGGTGTCGATCCGACCGACGGTGCGGTGTCGGCACGTGCGCGCGTGCGCCATTCGTTTAACATGGGAAACGCGACATTGTGAAATCGCGAAAAACGGGCAAGTTTCGCCCGGTTCCCCGGCCGCTTGCTCGGCAACCGAGAATCGCAGCTATATGCGAGCAACACTATGTGATAGATAATCGATTGACCTTGCGTATAGGATGTCGTCCATAGCGATGCGCGTGCCACGTGCAAAGTTGTGACCACTTTCATGATAAAATTGGCATATTCAGGATTTAAATTGGTGCTCGGAAACCGTTCGACGTAGACGGCTGAACCGGGCACCATTTTGCAGGCGCAGCGACCGTCTTCAAATTATATGTGTTACTCCAAGCTGTGTGACTAATATTTTGGAGTTGAAGTTGAAATGCAATATTTTTGGACAATTTAATCCTTCACACCGCCGTAACACCCAAAACGAGGACAAACGTGACCGGCAAAATTACACAGACGGATAGCACCGTTCTTGCTGACCTATATCCACCCAAAATATTCTGTAAATCGCTCATAGGTAACTCATGCTGAAGTCAAACGTAAACGATTATCGACGCTAACGTTGCGAAATAATTGCGTCGAATAAAATAGCATCGTTTAAGTTTGCCCAAGACTGACACTGCCGCAGTCAAATTCATCAATGAGCGCATGATTAGCAGACGTCGCACCTCCCTCCCGGGGAGATTTTGTTGAAGCCGGTTGACATATTTCAGGCATGTAAACCGCTAAAATGTTTTGGCAGAGACTGCGGCACGGGAACGAGATACGGTAAGAAGATATGGAACGAAATACGGCAACAAGATACGGAAACTGGTTACGAGAAAGGGATGCTGGAACGAGATACGAGAACACGATACGGGAATGAGATACGAGAACACGATACGGGAATGAGATACGGTAACTAGATATGGTAAGGAGATATCGGAACGGTGTACTAGATACGGGAATAAGATACGGGAGCGGGATACGGGAACGGGCTACGGGAACGGGCTACGGGAACGGGCTACGGGAACGGGATACGGGAACGTGATACAGGAACGTGATACGGGAACGTGATACGGGAATGGGATACGGAAACAAGATACGGAAACGGGATACGAGAACGGGGACTGGAGTGGGAGCGCGATACGGGATACTGGAACGGGATACGGCAACGAGATACAGGAATGGGATACGGCAACGGGTACGGGAATGGGATACGGGAATGGGATAGGGGAATGGGATACGGGAATGGGATATGGGAATAGGATACGGGAATGGGATACGGGAATGGGATACGGGAATGGGATACGGGAATGGGATACGGGAATGGGATACGGGAATGGGATACGGGAACATGATATGGGATACGGGAACGGGATACGGGAACGGGATACGGGAACGGGATACGGGAACGGGATACGGGAACAGAATACGGGAACGGAATACGGGAACGGAATATGGGAACGGAATACGGGAACGGAATACGGGAACGGGATACGAGAACGAGATAGGGGAACGGGATACGGGAACGGGATGCGGGAACGGGATAGGGTAAAGGGATACGGAAACGGGATACGGGAACGGGATACGGGAACGGGATACGGGATACGGGATACGGGAACGGGATACGGGATACGGGATACGGGAACTGGATACGGGAACTGGATACGGGAACTGGATACGGGCACGGGATACGGGAATGGGATACGGAACGGTATACGGGAACGCGATACGGGAACAGGATACGGGAACAGGATACGGAACAGGATATGGAACGAAATACGGGATATGGGAACGGGATACGGAACGGGATACGGGAACTGGATACGGGAACTGGATACGGGAACGGGATACGGGAACGGGATACGGGATACGGGAACAGGAACTGGATACGGGAACTGCATACGGGAACGGGATACGGGAACGGAATGCGGGAACGGGATGCGGAAACGGTATACGGGAACGGGATACGGGGACGGGATACGGGAGCGGGATACGGGATACGGTATACGGGAATGGGATACCGGAACGGGATACGAGAACGGGATACGGGAACGGGATACGGGAACGGGATACGGGAACGGGATACGGGAACGGGATACGGGAACGGGATACGGGAACAGGATACGGGAACGGGATACGGGAACGGGATACGTGAACGGGATACGGGATACGGGAACGGGATACGAGAACGGGATACAGTTGCATGATACGGGAACGGGATACGGGAACGGGATATGGGATACGGGAACAGGATACGGGAACGGGATACGGGAACGGGATACGGGAACGGGATACGGGAACGGGATACGGGAACGGGATACGGGAACGGGATACGGGTTACGGTATACGGGAACGGGATACGGGAACGGGATACGGGAACGGGATACGGGAACGGGATACGGGAACGGGATACGGGAACGGGATACGGGAACGGGATACGCGAACGGGATACGGGAACGGGATACGGGAACGAGAATGGGATACTGGAACGGGATAATGGAACGGGATACGGGATACGGGAACGGGGTACGGGATACGGGAACGGGATACGGGAACGGGATACAGGAACCGGATACGGTAACGGGATACGGTAACGGGATACGGGAACGGGATACGGGAACAGGATACGGGAACAGGATACGGGAACGGGATACGGGAACGGGATACGGGAACGGGATACGGGAACGAGATACGGGAACGGGATACGGGAACGGGATACAGGATCGGGATACGGGAACGGGATACGGGAACAGGATACGGGAACGAAATACAGGACCGGGATACGGGAACAGGATACGGGATACGGGAACGGGATACGGGAACGGGATACGGGAACGGGATACGGGAACGGGATACGGGAACGGGATACGGGAACGGGATACGGGATACGGGAACGGGATACGGGAACGGGATACGGGAACGGGATACGGGATACGGTATACGGGAATAGGATACGGGAACGGGATACGGGAACGGGATACGGGAACGGGATACGCGAACGGGATACGCGAACGGGATACGGGAACGGGATACGGGATACGGGAACGGGATACGGGATACTGGAACGGGATAATGGAACGGGATAATGGAACGGGATACGGGAACAGGATACGGGAACGGGATACGGGAACGGGATACGGGAACGGGATACGGGAACGGGATACGGGAACGGGATACGGGAACGGGATACGGTAACGGGATACGGTAACGGGATACGGTAACGGGATACGGTAACGGGATACGGTAACGGGATACGGTAACGGGATACGGTAACGGGATACGGTAACGGGATACGGTAACGGGATACGGTAACGGGATACGGTAACGGGATACGGTAACGGGATACGGTAACGGGATACGGTAACGGGATACGGTAACGGGATACGGTAACGGGATACGGTAACGGGATACGGTAACGGGATACGGTAACGGGATACGGTAACGGGATACGGTAACGGGATACGGTAACGGGATACGGTAACGGGATACGGTAACGGGATACGGTAACGGGATACGGTAACGGGATACGGTAACGGGATACGGTAACGGGATACGGTAACGGGATACGGTAACGGGATACGGTAACGGGATACGGTAACGGGATACGGTAACGGGATACGGTAACGGGATACGGTAACGGGATACGGTAACGGGATACGGTAACGGGATACGGTAACGGGATACGGTAACGGGATACGGTAACGGGATACGGTAACGGGATACGGTAACGGGATACGGTAACGGGATACGGTAACGGGATACGGTAACGGGATACGGTAACGGGATACGGTAACGGGATACGGTAACGGGATACGGTAACGGGATACGGTAACGGGATACGGTAACGGGATACGGTAACGGGATACGGTAACGGGATACGGTAACGGGATACGGTAACGGGATACGGTAACGGGATACGGTAACGGGATACGGTAACGGGATACGGTAACGGGATACGGTAACGGGATACGGTAACGGGATACGGTAACGGGATACGGTAACGGGATACGGTAACGGGATACGGGAACGGGAACGGGATACGGTAACGGGATACAGGAACGGGATACAAGAACGGGAACGGGATACGGAATACGACATACGGACTACGGAATACGGAATACGGAATATGGAATAAGGAATACCGAATACTGAATACGGAATGCGAGATACGGGAAACGGCTAGCATATATAAATTAGCTGGCTATATAAATTGCGCATCGCGCAATAAAGGTCATCTAGTCTCTATATTATAAATCCTAAAAGATGACCCGCCGCCGCCGCCGCCGGAGTGACGCCCTAAATCGGTTCCTGTGCAGCCGTCTGATGAGTTATGAGCGTGATTTTTTCAGCACTTTTGGGTCCCGTGATTCAACAGGTCGTATCAAGTTTTGGTGTCGATCCGACCGACGGTGCGGCGTCGGCGCGTGCGCGCCATTCATTTAACATGGGAAACGCGACATTCGGAAATCGCGAAAAACGGGCAAGTTTCGCCCGGTTCCCCGGCCGCTTGCTCGGCAACCAAGATTCGCAGCGGTATGCGAGCAACACTATGTGATAGATAATCGATTGGCCTGGCGTATAAAATGTCGTTGAGAGCGATGCGCGTGCCACGTGCAAAGTTGTGTCCACTTGAATGATAAAATTGGCCTATTCAGGATTTAAATTGGTGCTCGGAAACCGTTAGATGTAGAAGGCTGAACCGGGCACCATTTTGCAGGCGCAGTGACCATCTTCAAATTATATTTGTTACTCAAAGCTGTGGGACTAATATTTTGGCGTTGAAGTTGAAATGCAATATTTTTGGACAATTTAATGCTTCACACCACCGTAACACCCAAAAAGGAGGACAAACTTGACCGGCAAATTTACGCAGACGGATAGCGTCGTTCTTGCTGACCTATATCCACCCAAAATATTATGTAAATCGCTCATAGGTAACTTATGCTGAAGTCAAACGTAAACGATTACCGACGCTAACGTTGCGAAATAATTGCGTCGAATAAAATAGCATCGTTTAAGTTTTCCCAAGACTGACACTGCCGCAGTCAAATTAATCAATGAGCGCATGACTAGCAGACGTCGCACCTCCCTCCCGGGGAGATTTTGTTGAAGCCGGTTGACATATTTCAGGCATGTAAACCGCTAAAATGTTTTGGCAGAGACTGCGACACGGGAACGAGATACGGTAAGAAGATATGGGAACGAAATACCGCAACAAGATACGGAAACTGGGTACGAGAAAGGGATGCTGGAACGAGATACGGGAACAGGATACGGGAATGAGATGCGGTAACTAAATACGGTAAGGAGATATCGGAACGGTGTACTAGATACGGGAATAAGATACGGGAGCGGGATACGGGGACGGGATACGGGAACGGGATACGGGAACGGGATACGGGAACGGGATACGGGAACGGGGAACGGGATACGGGAACGGGATACGGGAACGGAATACGGGAACGGGATACGGGAACAGGATACGGGAACGGGATACGGGAACGGGATACGGGATACGGGATACGGGATACGGGATACGGGATACGGAACAGCATACGGGTACGGAATATGGGACAGGGTACGGGATACGAGATAGGGAATACGGAATATGGAATACGGGTTACGGGTTACGGGAACAGGATACGGGAACAGGATACAGGAACAGGACACGGGAACAGGATAAGGGAACGGGATACGGGAACGGGATACGGGAACGGGATACGGGAACGGGATACGAGAACGGGAACGGGAACGGCATACTGGTACGGGATACTGGTACGGGATACAGGAACGGGATACGGGAACGGGATACGGCAACGGAATACGGCAACGTGATACGGGAACAGGAGACGGGAACGGGATACGGGAACTGGATACCAGAACGGGATACGGGATACGGGAACGGGGAACGGGATACGGGAACGGGATACGGGAACGGGATACGGGAACGTGATACGGGAACGGGATACGGGAACGAGATACGGGAAAGAGATACCGGAAAAGGATACGGGAACGTGATACGGGATACGGGAATGGGATACGGGAACAGCAACAGGCACGGAATACGGCAACGGGGTACGGGATACGGGAGACGTGATCCAGAATACGGGATACGGGACACGTGATACGAGATACGGGATACAGGATGCGGGACTCGGGATGCAGGATGCAGGATGCAGGATGCGGGATGCGGGATGCGGGATACAGGAATGGGATACAGGAACGGGATACGGGATACGGGAACGGGATATTAGCTTGCTATATAAATTGAAGGCTATATAAATTGCGCATCGCGCAATACAGGCCCTCTAGTCTCTATATTATAAATCCTAAAAGATGACCCGCCGCCGCCGCCGTAGTGACGCCTTAAATCGGTTCCTGTGCAGTCGTCTGATGAGTTATGAACGTGATTTTTTTCAGGACTTTTGGGTTCCGTGATTCAACAGGTCGTATCAAGTTTTGGTATCCATCCGACCGACGGTGCGGCGGCGGCACGTGCGCGCGTGCGCCATTCGTTTAACATGGGAAACGCGACATTGTGAAATCGCGAAAAACGGGCAAGTTTCTCGCGGTTCCCCGGCCGCTTGCTCGGCAACCGAGAGTCGCAGCGATATGCGAGCAACACTATGTGATAGATAATCGATTGGCCTTGCGCATAGGATGTCGTCCAGAGCGATGCGCGTGCCACGTGCAAAGTTGTGACCACTTTCATGATAAAATTGGCATATTCAGGATTTAAATTGGTGCTCGGAAACCGTTCGACGTAGAAGTATCGTAGAATCCGGGCACCATTTTGCAGGCGCAGGGACCGTCTTCAAATTATTTGTGTTACTCAAAGCTGTGTGACTAATATTTTGGAGTTGAAGTTGAAATGCAATATTTTTGGACAATTTAATCCTTCACACCGCCGTAACACCCAAAACGAAGACAAACTTGACCGGAAAATTTACACAGACGGATAGCACCGTTCTTGCTGACCCATATCCACCCAAAATATTATGTAAATCGCTCATAGGTAACTTATGCTGAAGTCAAACGTAAACGATTGCCGACGCTAACGCTGCGAAATAATTTCGTCGAATAAAATAGCATCGTTTAAGTTTGTCCAAGACTGATACTGCCGCAGTCAAATTCATCAATGAGCGCATGACTAGCTGACGTCGCACCTCCCTCCCGGGGAGATTTTGTTGAATCCAGGTTGTATATATTTCAGGCATGTAAACCGCTAAAATGTTTTGGCAGAGACTGCGACACGGGAATGGGATACGGTAAGAAGATATGGGAACGAAATACGGCAACAAGATACAGAAACTGGGTACGAGAAAGGGATGCTGGAACGAGATAGGGGAACAGGATACGGGAATGAGATACGGTAACTAGACATGGTAAGGAGATAGCGGAACGGTGTACGAGATACGGGAATGAGATATATGAGCGGGATACGGGAGCGGGATACGGGAGCGGGATACGGGAGCGGGACACGGGAGCGGGATACGGGGGCGGGATACGGGAGCGGGATACGGGAGCGGGATAAGGGAACGGGATACGGGAGCGGGTTACGGGATCGGGATACGGTAACGGGATACGCTCGACCACGACAGACAGATCACCACTGGCAACGATGGAAGGAACAAAGTAATCGTGTAACTGACCTCAACAGACGACTACAAACTGACCATTTGAACCTCCAACTAAACAAACTACTGGAACATAAGCACAACCCACACAAATACCATCAGATACTAAAAACTATCATCGGGAGTAAAACAAGACCGAGACATTCCACCATTAGAACGACCTGACGGGGAGACAGTAACTGAGAACGACTAAAAAGCAACTCTACTTAATGACTATTTTGTCAACCAATCCCGACTCGACCTGGACCCCAACCAACTACCAACAGTAACTCAAAACGCGATCGACGTACCATTCTTAGAGAGTATCACTATATCTGAGGGCGACATTTTGTCTATTCTCAATTCTCTTAATCCAAACAAATCATGTGGATCAGACATGCTTCCAAACAAAATTATCAAGCTCACGGCAATACTTATTTCGGAACCTCTTTCTCATCTATTCAACAAATCACTTAGAACTGGAACATTTCCCAGCTCATGGAAAGAAACCATTGTTCACCCACTTTTCAAAAACAAAGGCTCGCCATCTGACCCCCAAAACTACCGCCCAATTAGTTTCCAAAATGGCAAAAATGGCCTTATATCGCGCTGATTCAGGACAGAAGGCCGTAAATTTGTATTATTTATCAAAACTATATGCATACTCTCTGAGTTAGAGTCCTGACGTCACGCGAATGTAAAAAATGGTTCAGCCAATCAGATTCGAAAGTAGTCGCGTAAAGATAGACTCGCATTGGAGATGTGCCAACCGGCGGCCGGCGATTCGCTTGCTAGCACCAGCTGCAAGCTGATTGGCTGATTTTTTTGATTTTTTTTAATGACTACATTTTTTTTTTTTTTTTTCAAAGTTTATTATCTTTTCAACATATGCATTGCATTATACTACATTTCTCACACGCACGCACCCCCCCCCCCCCCCACACGCGCACAAACATGGTGCCACATCAGCATCTGTGCAGCCCGTCTGGCCAAGCCGGAACGGTGCCCGTATTGGCAAAAACCCGTCCCGGCTCCGGGGAGGTCTGGGGGTTACTTCCCCGACGCTCCAGACAGGCCGCAGCCCTCGCCCGCACTGCCTCGCGCTTTACATCGCGTGGCAGTGCCCCATCGGCCGGCCCGGCGCGCGACCCGTCAGTCCGTTAGACTGGCGCGCCGCGCGCCCGGCCGGCCGACCGGCCTTGCAAGGGCCGGTCTCAGGTTGGCCCGGTTGGGTAAGGGCGGGGACGCACAAATAGGCAAACAAAACACACAGGCATGTTGCACCACGCACATACTGACATTCGACATGACAGCAAAACAGTCACGACATCGCCGCCACGGGACGGAACACCACTGTCTGCCCCCGCACGCTACCGCCGCCGTCTCCAAACTATCTCAATTCCCAGCTATCTCAGCTATCTCAGCCACAAATCACCGTTGCTGTCAGTCATCATACACCATTTACTTATAAATTTGTCCAAAGACTTGTTTTTCATTGAAATGATTCGTTCTACTCGCCAATGATTGGCAATTGTCTCTATCGCCCCTTCCTTATACACATGTTTTGTCTGGCACTGATTTAATTTATTTGTAACAAAATATTGTTTTACTATTAGGATTATTAAATTAACTACCGACGGCACAGAAGGGTATCCAAATAATACCGTGCTAACGCTAACAAAATCATCCCGAAGACTCAGTTTGTTTTAAATCTGTGACAAAATATGCTCCCATATTGGCTTAACTACCCTACATTCATAGAAAAAGTGTTGCAAATTATCAATTTCGAAACATGTAAGGCACAACGGGCTGCCAACTACACCTCTCGTACAAAGGAATTTTCTCGTCGGAATATATCTATTAAGCACTCTAAATTGAAGTGATTGTAATTTCGTTGACGCGCAGCATTTATATGGTATTTCATAAATGGAGGTCCATGTTACATCAGCATAACCTTCTTCCACCCACTTGTTTTGAGCGGTAGGAACTCGCTTTTCTATAAGCTCAGCGTAAAAGTGTCTACATTTTACACTTGTCATTTCAGTTGCAGTTTTTCCTATGCATATTCTGAATGCATTCTTTTCATCTGGGTTCAAAGATTCGTTCGTATTACGTATCACATTTTTCCACATTGCTGGGATCGCGCTTACTATGCCCTGATATGTAAGCAAACATATTGCTATCTGGGGATAAATTACCTTCAGTTGCTCTAAATTTAAAATATGCCCGTTGTGCCCGACGATATCGTCGATGAATCGTATTCCCACTCTATACATTTGTTTTATGTAAAACGAATTGTTGTTTCTCTTAACTTCGTCATTAAACCATAATAATTGTTTACGAGCTTTTATGGCGCTATCTACGGGAGTATACATCAATCTCTGGAAACTTCTCATGATATCTTTATAAAAACTCGGTATTTTAAGTCGGCCGACGTAAGTCATAGCGCGGTCACAACGCAAGAGATCGCTGAGCCGCAAAAAGCCGATACGAGCTTGAAGTAATCGACACCAAGTCGCCTCAGGCTTTTTAATCATCCTACTGATCCATGTCAGTTTGAGCGCTTTATACATTTGTGTAATATCAGTGGCGTTTAAACCACCGTCTTGTACTCTCTGACACAGGGTACTTCGTGCCACCTTTGGAAGCCTACCACGCCATATAAAACGCATTATGAGCGATTCCATTTGTTTCAGGTCTGCATTAGGTACCTTATAAGCGAGTGCGATAAACACTAATTGAGAAATTAATAAAGATTTTGTGATAGCAACCCTGCCTTTGATGGTTAAACTACGTTGAGACCAGCTATTGATCGTGTTTTTAACTGTATTAATTACCGGATCAATATTGTCGTCAGCACTGCTGATTGGCTGATGGTATAGCCTCTGCCCGGGCTAGAACCAGTACAACATTCTTTCGCCAGCACCGCATTCCTTCGCCAAAAACTCAAATATATTCGGCTGGAGAGTCTTTTCAGTCAAGAAAACTTGCAGATAGAGGTTTCCCAACACGGGCTACACAACTGCTATCTCAGTTTAAAACTAATGTTGAAGGTGAACTATCTCCTTTAACTATCAGAGACGAAATCAGACTTGAACGACTACAGAACAGAGCAGCCAGACTAGCGACAGGGGCAGACTTTCGGACATCAACTGACGCACTTAGACGGGAACTAGGATGGGAAAGACTCGAGACTAGACGCAGTATGCACAAACTTACGTTCTACAGAGAACTCCCAAGCGAACAAGAAACGATCCCTGACTACATTACAACAATGCTACCCGACACTAGACGGTCTGAAACAGGCAGAACACTCCGTAATGCAAACACACACACATTGTCCCTCAACCGAACCTCATCCTTCCAAAGATCCTTCATTCCAGACGCCACACGACTCTGGAACAAACTTCCAGTCTATCCGCCTAATACCCACTCCCAATTCCTTCAAAGCAGCTCTCACACAGCGGATGGGTGTGGGAAACCCGTCACCTTTTTGCCTTCGGCTCCTTAAAAGGCAATCGGTTTCATACTCAGTTGAGGCTAGGGATGTCCCCCCTCAACGCGCACCAATATAACATTCACAAATGTTCCAGCCCACAGTGTGCGTGCGGCCATTCTTCAGAAGACACACTTCACTGTACACTACAATGCCCACAGTTCCACCAGCACAGAACACAATTACTCACAAACATATCAGACATACTACAACGTGATTTCACAGCACTCCACACACACACCCAGTTAGACACACCCAGTTAGGTCCACGGCACGGACCTCAGTGCCAGCGACGGCTCCAGAGTCGCCTCCGAATTCCAAAATTTCATCATAAAAACTGGACGTCTCGAACAATAGTTAAACCTCGGCGTCCACACCCCGGATGGTGGCGCGACTTGGCAGCTTGCGACGGTCTGTCGGACCTCACCGGTGTGGCGGTCAGATATTGCAGCGTTACGTGTTGATAAGGATAGGTGCTATAATTTAAGCCCAAGGGCTTTTGCACCGATCCTTTTGCCTTGACGTGTACAAATGTATCCACCCTGAATTTAATGTCAAGACAAATCAATATATGATGATGATGAGCCCATGACATAAATTATGTAATGATAGTCAACTGAAGTATGACGAAGACACATCCGTGATATGGCTGCGGCGGAATGCAAACATAGGTGAATATGCATAATTTATTATACAATTTTTGAAATTTGTTGATACATATGTTCACGTGAGATGTGATCATCATTTGTCACCATCACCATTGACCAGTATCAGTAACTTTAACAATAGATTTAGCAAGTAACCTCCTTGTTGACAGTTGTGATCTGTAAATATAAATCTGCAGACCATCACGCCACGCAGGTTGAGGTAGGAAATCCTTGTTGATTGAAATCCGATGTTTATTTTTTCAGTGCTGTATATTCTGACAATTAGGTACATGGCTACGGCTAGTAATCGTATATAATAATGTTAATACTAATAGTATTATAGGTATTTACTGTGAACATAGTATCTTATGGGAGGTTATACTATTATGAATTAAGAAGGTTAACTTTTGAGAGACTGGTGTGTGTTGTATCAAGATTGTAATCAATGTTTTTTTATAGTTTTTTTTTTAGTCCGAATTTTTTAGAATGGATGGATTTCCGAGGTCAGGCCCCGCGCTAAGCATAGCTTGTTGCGCAGGCCCTGACCCCACCACCCGATCTAGCAATTCCTGGCGTCCGGCAGAATTTAGAAGCGAAAGTTTAACGTGCCCGACATACCTGGACACGGTCTGCCCCGCCCTCTGACGTCACCTGACCTTGAGTGCGACCGCTGCCACCGGCCACAGGCCATCCCAGTCAGGAGCAACTAGCGAGCGCCGAAGCGACTCGAACCCGGGCTGCCACTATCGAGTGAGGTCAGAAGCCCAGCGCTCTCCCGACTGAGCTACAGGGGCTATGTTGGCTCATGAGCCATGAATGCATTGTGGTTTTACCATGGGATCCAATGGTATCCTTAAAACATGCTTGAATTATGTCGTGGGATCCACTGGGATCACGGAACAAGCCTTTTATTTTTGTCGTAGGATCCACAGATCATAGATCAAACATTGTGTTTTTGCCGTGAGATCCACTGGGACCATAGATCCAACCTGATATTTTTGCTGTGGGACCAACCGGACCATAGATCTAACAGTGTATTTTTGCCGTAGGATCCACTGGGACCATAGATCCAACCTTATATTTTGCCGTGGGATCCACGGGATCAAAGATAAAACATTGTATTTTTGTCGTGGGATCCAATGGGATCATAGATCCTTCCCTGGGATCCATGCACATGTCTACTTGTACCCAGTACCAAATGCATTGGACATATGGCCCGCTCTAACCCAAAGCTCGGATAAGAACATTGGATTTCATGCTATCAGAAGGTTATCAATACTTACACACTAAAGTACCATGCCTTGGTATTGTCTGCATTCTGATAGCATGAAGTCTGAGGTTAGGACGTGTCCAAATATTCAACTTTTACCTACTCCATGTGTCGTCTACACCACCAATAGCATGACAGTCCAGTATATTGATGTATCTTGTCATGACCAGAGTTTGGGTGTTTGCCTACATTGTAGCAGTTCAAAATGACGGTAGAATGAATGTTACCAATGCAATAAAATATACATTCAATAAGATGAGTAAGAAACATAGGGCAGCATACTCACATCTTTCAGGCTGTGCATGGATACTGGTAAACTAAACTGAAACATTAATCGTATAAAGATCAAGGCCCTATAACCTGTATAAAGATAAAGGCCCTATAACCTGTATAAAGAGCAAGGCCCTATAATGATAAAGATAAGGGCATACTGAGTCAAAACACCGCCAAAACTCTGAATATATATTTCTCCCCTGCTTCTACAATTTAAAATAGCTGCAGAATGAATGTCACAAAAGCGCAACATATGAAGAAATTCGGGCCCACTAAATACAAATATCATTGCAACCAATATCAATTCCACGCTTTCACAATTTACTTGAAAAATATAGAGGTCCGATCTGAATGGCAGTGGTACAGTGACATGCCTGCCATCATGCTGATTCAGAGAATGTATGAGTTTTGGGTCCATCACCAAGGGTTTTCGAGTTTCTAGCGTTGGAATGGTTTGAATTTGCCCTTTATATAGTATGATTATCATCACTTGGCGTTAGCAATGGATTGACGGTCGTCAGCGACGGATCCAGAGGGAGGGGGGGGGGGGGGGCATGCCCCCTCCCCTTGAGCCTCGAAGGGGCCCAATAACCCGAGGGGGCCCATAGCCGATCGAAGTGACTCGAAACGAATTTCACCCCGTTTTCAAACAAATCGTAAGTAAATTTGCCCACTGTGACCTCCAGAAGGCCCACTCTGGCCTCCAGAGAGCCCATTCTGGCCTCCGTAGGGGCCAGTTCGGACTCCAGAGGGCCCACTCTGACCGCCAAAGGGCCCATTCTGACTTGAAGAGGGCCCATTCTGGTTTGTAGAGGCCCATTTTAGCATGTGAAAGGCATATTTTGAACTAAAAGGGTCCATTCTGACCTACAGTTGTTTCCAAGGTCAAGGGCCCAAGGCTTGAGGGGGACCACTAACACCTGATGGGGCCCACCAAGGCTTGGGGACCCACTTTGCTAGGTGGCCCCCTCCATGACCGAATCATGGATCTGCCACTGACGGTCATAATATAACTGCTTTGAGCCAGATACAACATGGCTCAGGAAGCCCGAATGGGCCCACAGGAGGTCAGAACTGGCCCACTGGGTGCCAGAGTGGGCCCACTGGAAGGCAAATAGTAGTCCTCTGAAAAGCACAGAGGGGCCATCTGGAAGCCAGAAGGGCCCTTTGAAAGGCAGAGGGGCCCTCTGGAAACCAGACGGGACCCTGGAGGCCAAAGCGGGTCCTCTCGAGGTCAGAGTAGGCCCTCTGGAGGCCAGAGTGGGCCTCATGGAGGCCTGATGGATCCTCTGGAACCTAGGAAGCCCTTGGCTGGTCTGGGAGTGCCCAAACTATGGTATGAGGGCCTAAGACTGGTTAAGATGGCCCCTGGCCTCAGCCCGAGGGGTCCCAGGCTGGGGCCAGGAGCCATCTCAATCAGTCTAGGGCCTGATGGTCCTCTCAAACCCCGGCCTGGGACCCCTCAGGCTGGGGAAGGGGCCATCTTAACCAGTCTTAGGCCCTCATACCATAGTTTGGGCACTCCCAGACCAGCCAAGGGCTTCCTAGGTTCCAGAGGACCCATCAGGCCTCCATGAGGCCCACTCTGGCCTCCAGAGGGCCTACTCTGACCTCGAGAGGACCCGCTCTGGCCTCCAGGGGCCATCTGGTTTCCAGAGGGCCCCTCTGCCTTTCAAAGGGCCCATCTGACTTCCAGATGGCCCCTCCGTGCTTTTCAGAGGACTACTATTTGCCTTCCAGTGGGCCCACTCTGGCATCCAGTGGGCCAGTTCTGACCTCCTGTGGGCCCATTCTGACTTACTGAGCCATGTTGTATCTGGCTCAAAGGCCAAAGCAGTTATATTATGCCCGTCAGTGGCGGATCCAGGATTCGGTCAAGGATTCGGCACTTAGCAAAGTGGGCCCCCCTCAGGCCGTAGTGGCCCCTACAAGCCTTGGTGGGCCCTTTTGACCTTGAAGACAAATGTAGGTCAGAATGGACCCTTTTAGTTCAAAATATGCCTTGCCTCTACCTCCTAACCAGGGCCTCTACAAACCGGAATGGGCCCTCTTCAAGTCGGAATGGACCCTCTGGCGGTCAGAGTGGGCCCTCTGGAGGCCGAAGTGGCGGGGGATACCCCCTCTGAATCCGCCACTGATGCCCGTCATGATCCATTGCTAACGCCAAGTGATGATAATAATGAATACAGTAGCACGAGAGCATCCATTAGCTCCAAAACCGTTGCGCAGACTTTTGGTTGTGACGACATAACTCGGTGACCTGACCTGACCTGGAACTTTTTCTGGTGTCAAAATATTACAAATGAATCGTTCTACCAGACTACCAAACTTGATCGATGTCACTGCAGCGGATCGAAAGTTATTGAGAATAGATGGGCGAACGACCACTTTGTGGCGTCCTGCCATTGTTATTCATGCATTTTAAGGTCCGTGGAGCAAGTTCTGAGTGTGTTTCTTCTATATGGCTATAATAATTCCAGTAGAGCAAACATACATGGCTGAATCGTACCGAATCAATATTATTCTACTGTAGGAGTAAGGGGACCTCTGCATTTCACTGATGAGGGATGACTTCCAACGACTCAACTTGATACGACCGTTTGACTAACAGCCATCCAACATGTCTGCTCACATCACACGCACACCCTGCGCGCACAAAGCAGGCCCTAGCAGAGCTCACCTCGGCCTTCTCCTTGTTGAGCCTGTTTGTGAGCTGGGTGAGCCGTTCGGGTGCGTCTGTGGCCACGTAGACGGCCGACGCGCCGATCTGCCGGACGGCCCGGCGCAGCTGGCGCGCCACCGTCCTCCAGTCGGGGTAGCACAGCTGCTCAGTCAGCCGGCCGTGCTGCTGACCATAGCCCAGACACTGCGCCGACGAGAACAGGTTGCCGGTGACCTGGCGCGTGTGCGAGCAGGCCCTCTCCTGACAGGAAGACACAGCGCCGGGTACCGGGCGGTATCAGCTGAGGCGCGCAGAAAGCACTCTCACTCACTCCCTCACTCACTCGCAGGCTGTCCATCAGTCGCTATATAACTGGCCTGGCCGCCATACGCATTACTGATTACAAAGTGCTAACTCACGTGAATACTATAAGATAAACCTTAATTTAGCACCAAACAAACTATGTAATAACCATACAATTGAAGCATCAGCGACAAAATACGGTGCCTGCACATTGATAGTCATGTGTCGAGCCCCAGCCGCTGACGACTCACACGAGTCGCTGACGACTCACACCAGTCGCTGACGACTCACACCAGTCGCTGCCGACTCACACCAGTCGCTGCCGACTCACACGAGTCGCTGACGACTCACACGAGTCGCTGCCGACTCACACGAGTCGCTGACGACTCACACGAGTCGCTGACGACTCACACGAGTCGCTGATGACTCACACGAGTCGCTGACGACTCACACGAGTCGCTGACGACTCACACGAGTCGCTGACGACTCACACGAGTCGCTGACGACTCACACGAGTCGCTGACGACTCACACCAGTCGCTGACGACTCACACCAGTCGCTGACGACTCACACGAGTCTCTGAAGACTCATACGAGTCGCTGACGACTCACACGAGTCGCTGACGACTCACACGAGTCGCTGACGACTCACACGAGTCGCTGACGACTCACACGAGTCGCTGACGGCTCACACGAGTCGCTGACGACTCACACGAGTCGCTGACGACTCACATGAGTCGCTGACGACTCACACGAGTCGCTGACGACTCACACGAGTCGCTGACGACTCCCACGAGTCGCTGACAACTCCCACGAGTCGCTGACGACTCACACGAGTCGCTGACGACTCACATGAGTCGCTGATGACTCACACGAGTCGCTGACGACTCACACGAGCCGCTGACGACTCACACGAGTCGCTGACGACTCACACGAGTCGCTGACGACTCACACGAGTCGCTGACGACTCACTCGAGCCGCTGACCACTCGCACTGCCGACTCACCCGAGTCGCTGATGACTCACCCGAGCCGCTGACGACTCACACGAGTCGCTGACGACTCACACGAGACGCTGACGACTCACACCAGTCGCTGACGACTCACACGAGCCGCTGATGACTCACTCGAGCCGCTGACCACTCGCACTGCCGACTCACCCGAGTCGCTGATGACTCACCCGAGCCGCTGACCACTCGCACTGCCGACTCACCCGAGTCGCTGATGACTCACCCGAGTCGCTGATGACTCACACGAGCCGCTGATGACTCACCCGAGCCGCTGACGACTCACCCGAGCCGCTGATAACTCACCCAGTCGGAGCCGAGTCTGAGGTGGACGCCGACGAATGGCGCGGCCGGCAGGAGGCGGTGCTTGAGCTGGGCGGCGCGCTGCCGCACCGCCTGCGACCACTGGAAGTGACGCTGCAGGTGGGCGTTCACCTCCAGCACCGGGTACGAGGCCGGCGAGCCGGCGAACGCCAACACTGCAACCGGGACACAGCACACGGTGGCACACATGGAGAGGCAGACGAGCGGGAGGAACACATGGAGAGGCAGACGAGCGGGAGGAACACATGGAGAGGCAGACGAGTGGGAGGCACACATGGAGAGGAAGACGAGCTGGAGGAACACATGGAGAGGCAGACGAGCGGGAGGAACACATGGAGAGGCAGACGAGCGGGAGGCACACATGGAGAGGCAGACGAGCGGGAGGACACATGGAGAGGCAGACGAGCTGGAGGAACACATGGAGAGGCAGACGAGCGGGAGGAACACATGGAGAGGCAGACGAGCGGGAGGAACACATGGAGAGGCAGACGAGCGGGAGGAACACATGGAGAGGCAGACGAGCGGGAGGAACACATGGAGAGGCAGACGAGCGGGAGGAACACATGGAGAGGCAGACGAGCGGGAGGAACACATGGAGAGGCAGACGAGCGGGAGGAACACATGGAGAGGCAGACGAGCGGGAGGCCGGAGTGACGTCAGGTGAACATGACGTCGGATGGGAGGTTCGGTGGAAACAGACGGACACAAGTCAGATGGACAATGAGGCATGATCGTCAGCAGGGTAGAAATGAAGAAAAAAATCCGGATTTCGAAAATTGCGAGGGTGGACTAGAATGTAGTACGCAATTCTGAACAACTTTTCTATTTTGGGTTTTTGATTTGATGAATTCCGGACTACCTTAAATTCATTTTTCGGTAACATGTTCGGGCAGCCATGACCGACAGCGTCAAAGTAGGCAACACGGAAATTGGAAACGGCAATCATGCACTATTACACGTACACTACTGGTGAGATCAAGCTGAATCCTTCCCTGCACGACCGACAGTCATTCCCAAATACATTTCGGTTTCTGAACTCGAATCATGATGCATAAACGAAAACCAACATGCCCGACTACGGCTCGTGCACACTCCCTGGTTCAACTAGCGGGACGAACAACTGAAATGTAGAGATATCAGGTCCCAATCCGCCCTCCACCTTCAGAGGTGCCTCTCCTTCCTCCTGAGGGCCCACTCAGACCTCCAGAGGGCCCAATCTGACCCCATATGGCCCACTTTGACCTCCAGAAGACTCCTCTGGATACCATTGGACCCCCTCTGGCTTCCAGAGAGCCCACTCTGACCTCCCGGGGGCCCACTCCGGCCTCCGGATGGCCCCTCTGGCATCCAGCAGGCCCCTCTGGATGCTAATTGACCCCCTCTGGCTTCCAGTGGGCCTACTCTGACCTTCAAATGGCCAACTCTGGCCTCGAGGCACTCTGTCACTCAGGCCTTCAGAGGGTCCCTCTGGCTTCACGACGGTCACTCTCGCTTTC
The DNA here is from genome assembly GCA_036785665.1 of Chirona hameri. Taxonomy (NCBI): domain Eukaryota; kingdom Metazoa; phylum Arthropoda; class Thecostraca; order Balanomorpha; family Balanidae; genus Chirona; species Chirona hameri. Next base: position 85,375 of record JAXIVJ010003055.1, read on the forward strand.
CGAGGGCTCATTCTGACCTCCTGGTGCATTCGTTTTCCCACCCAACGCAGCACCACTTCCACCCTCATGTCTCAGATTTCGACCAAAATTGGTACCGGGGTTATCTGGTGCGTGGAATTCGCCTGACGCAATTTCAGGTCTGTGTAACCTACAGGTCACAAGATATATCCCGAAGCGTTTTTAGGACTTGATGTGATATTGGCATCTTTTGAGTGCCATAGCTCCAATAAAAATGCACAAAACTTTATCAAGTTATATATTAAGATCACGATGATTCGGACAACACAAATATAAAAAGAAAATTGACCTAGGTCAACTTGTAAAAGAGTGACTTCGTGACCTAGGTCAAAGGACACCGTCTCACTCTTGTGCCATTTCCGTTCACCAACTTTTATTCCGCAGATAATAAGATTGGTGTTCTTTCCACCAAGAAAATACTATTTCGTTGTACGAGCATAGTCAATAGCCTGAAGGGGCCCTCTGATAGCCTTCTAGTGGCATAGTCGAAAGCCCTTTTCATCATTTTGCCATCGTAACACCTAATAGAACCGAAACGGTTTTGTACCGACTTCCATACGTTAATGCATTAATTATCATTCTGATTTCGATGAAAATTGGTACCGAGGGTTATCTGGTGCGTGGAATTCCCCTGGCTCAATGTCGGATCTGTGTGACCTACGGGTCACAAGACATAGCCCGAGGCATTTTTAGGACTTGACGTGACATTAGTATCTGTTGAGTACCATAGCTCCAATACGCCACATATTGCACACAACTTGCACACAACTTTATCAAGTTATATATTTGTAAGATCACGATGATTCGTACAACACAAATATAAACAGAAAATTGACCTAGGTCAACTTGTCAAAAACTGACCTCTCATGGGTCACCGTCTCACTATTGTGCCATTTCCGTTCCCCAACTTTTATTCCGCAGATAATAAGGTTGGTATGTTTTGTTTCCACCAAGAAAACAACATTTCGTGGTACGAACATCCAAATAGCCTTCCAGTGGCATAGACGATCGCCCTTTTAATCATTTTTCCATCGTGACGCCTAATAAAACCGAAGAGGTTTTGTACCGACTTCCATACAACGTTAATGCATTCATTATCATTTTGATTTCGATGAAAATCGGTACCGGGGTTATCTGGTGCGTGCAATTTGCCTGGCTCAATTTCAGGTCTGTGTGACCAACGGGTCACAAGATACAGCCTGAGGCGTTTTTAGGACTTGACGCGACATTGGTATCACTGAGCTGTCCAGAGACAATGGAAGAGTCTTGCGGGTAGTTAAGTAACACTAGGACTGATTTCCGTCTTCCAATCCAACCCGATCCATATCAATTCAGCCTTTTCCATATCCATTGCACATCCTTAAAGCTGGTCAGATATTGGTCTTTATCCAATCCATATCCGTTTCCATATGGTTCCCCATGGATGAATCCCATCCATGGATATCTAGAGAATCTAGAGAAATGCTCAATCATTCACAGGTGTGCAGGAGTCTGTGGACACCTGTGGGCTTAGGTAGGCAGAACCTGGTGTCTTCAGGTGTGCGGGAGTCTGTGGACACATGTGGGCTTAGGTAGGCAGAACCTGGTGTCTTCAGGTGTGCGGGAGTCTGTGGACACCTGCATGGTCTTAGGTAGGCAGAACCTGGTGTCTTCAGGTGTGCGGGAGTCTGTGGACACCTGTGGGCTTAGGTAGGCAGAACCTGGTGTCTTCAGGTGTGCAGGAGTCTGTGGACACCTGTGGGCTTAGGTAGGCAGAACCTGGTGTCTTCAGGTGTGCAGGAGTCTGTGGACACCTGTGGGCTTAGGTAGGCAGAACCTGGTGTCTTCAGGTGTGCGGGAGTCTGTGGACACCTGCATGGTCTTAGGTAGGCAGAACCTGGTGTCTGCAGGTGTGCGGGAGTCTGTGGACACCTGTGGGCTTAGGTAGGCAGAACCTGGTGTCTTCAGGTGTGCAGGAGTCTGTGGACACCTGTGGGCTTAGGTAGGCAGAACCTGGTGTCTTCAGGTGTGCAGGAGTCTGTGGACACCTGTGGGCTTAGGTAGGCAGAACCTGGTGTCTTCAGGTGTGCGGGAGTCTGTGGACACCTGCATGGTCTTAGGTAGGCAGAACCTGGTGTCTGCAGGTGTGCGGGAGTCTGTGGACACCTGTGGGCTTAGGTAGGCAGAACCTGGTGTCTTCAGGTGTGCAGGAGTCTGTGGACACCTGTGGGCTTAGGTAGGCAGAACCTGGTGTCTTCAGGTGTGCAGGAGTCTGTGGACACCTGTGGGCTTAGGTAGGCAGAACCTGGTGTCTGCAGGTGTGCGGGAGTCTGTGGACACCTGTGGGCTTAGGTAGGCAGAACCTGGTGTCTTCTGAATAGGCGGTTCATTACCATTTATCAATTATGCTATTATTGTCTGGTATCTTTGTCATAGGTCTTAAGGTTGATTCGCCTACTGCTTTGTGAGTTTTGCATTGTAATTAGCGGATTTTGTATCCGGAAAATATACAGTATGATGGTATTTTGTGTAGGTATATTGGTGCTGTGGCGCCCAAAACATGGCAATGTTACGTTCAGGCCTAGGTCGTCTCGGACTATACCTCGTGACCCGTAGGTCAGACATGCCTCATATCGTGCCAGGTGGATTGGACGCACCAGCTTACCCCTGGTACCAGTTTGCAAGGAAATCAGAATTATAAATAATGCATTAACGTTGTATGGAAGTCGGTACAAAACCACTTCGGTTCTATTAGGTGTCACGATGGCAAAATGATGAAAAGGGCTATTGACTATGCCACTGGAAGGCTATTTGGATGCTCGTACCACGAACTATATGTCTTTTTTGGTGGAAAGAAAACATATCAATCTTATTATCTGTGGAATATAAGTTGGTGAACGGAAATGGCACAAGAGTGAGACGGTGACCCTTGACCTAGGTCACGAGGTCAGTTTTTGACAAGTTGACCTACAGTGTCCCAAAATTCCATTTTTGCTTGGGTGTCGGAGTGGAAAATTTGAACCGAAAAAGACCATGAAAGTGCACAATTATGTATAAAATGGTACAATATTGATTTCTGTTTTGAATATGAAAAGCAGTTTTCGTTGAAATCATGTATTTTTAGTCAATATTTATGTCAGAATACCACAATTCATAATTTGGGAGTGGACAATTCACTCCTAAAATGGGGAGTGAGAGTGGAAAATTATTCACATTTGGGTGTCATTTCACACCCAAATTAACAAATCTTGGGACACTGTTGACCTACGTCAATTTTCGTTTTATATTTGTGTTATACGAATCATCGTGATCTTAAACATATATAACTTGATAAAGTTGTGTGCATTTTTATTGGAGCTATGACACTCAAAAGACGCCAATGTCACGTCAAGTCCTAAAAACGCCTCGGGCTATATCTTGTGACCTGTAGGTCACACAGACATGCAATTGTGCCAGGCGAATTCCACGGACCAGATAACCCCCGTTACCAATTTTGGTCGAAATATGAGACATGACGGAGTCTCATATCAGGGAGAGAGAGAGAGAGACCCTGTTGTGCTGCGCTGGGTGGGAGAACGCACCTCCAGAGGCCGCCTCCGGCTTCCAGAGGGCCCCATGTCGCCTCCAGAGGGGATACTCTGACCCCCAGACGACCCACTCCGGCCTCCATCTCCAGAGGGCCCATCGCTGCCGCCACCTCCCAAGAGCCAACTTCAGCCTCCAGAGGGCCAACTCTGAGCTCCAGATGGCCCTCTCTGGCATCCAGTGTGCCACTCTGGCCTTCATAGGGCCCTCTCCAGCTTCTGTAGGCCCCTCTGGATATCATTGGGCCCCTCTGGCGTCCAGAGGGCCCACTCTGACCTACATGAGGACCACCACACTGACCTCCAGAGGGATCAAACTCTCCACCATAGAGCCCCTCTGGATTCCAGAGGATCCTATCTGAATTCCAGGGGCCCACTCTGACCTCCACAGGGCCCGCTGTGGCCTCCAGAGGGCCCTCTCCGGCTTCCAGAGGGCCCACTATGGCCTCGAGGGCTCACTTTGGCCTCCGGGGGGCCATTCTGGCTACCAGTGTGCCTCCTCTGGCTTCCAGAGGGCCTTCTCCGACCTTCAGAGGACCCACTCTGACCTGAAACCCAGGCGGGTACCTCGGGCCCACCTGGGCTCCAAATGACTTGGGGGGGGGGGATATGTTGGACCCCTTCATGGGCCTGGGGGGGGGGGGGCATGGCCCCTTGCGACCGCCACTGGTCTTAGGGGCCCTCTGTCGGTATCAGGGGCCCTCTGTCGGTCTCAGGGGCTCTCTGTCGGTTTGAGGGGGCACTGTGTCGGTTTGGGGGGCCATTGGTCGGCCTGAGGGGTCCTCTGTCGGCCTGAAGGGCCTTCTGTCGGCCTGAAGGGCCTTCTGTCGGCCTGAGAGGACCCTTTGTCGGCCTGAGGAGACCCTCTGATGACCTGAGGAGACCCTCTGACTGTCTGAGGGGTCCTCTGTCAGCATGAGGGGCCCTCTGTCGGCCAGAGGGGCCTTCTGTCAATCAAAGTGGGCCTTCTGTCAACCTAAGTGGGCCTTTTGTCGGCCTAAGGGGGCCGTTTGTCGGCCTGAGAGGCCCTCCGTCGGCCTGAGGGGCCCTCTGTCGGCATCACCGAACATTTGGTCGACTTTAGGGTTTTTGGTCAGCTTGCTGGGCCTCGGTCGGCTTTGGGAGTCATTTGACGGGCTGAGGGACCTCTGTCGGCCTGAAGGGACCCTCTGTTGGCCCGTGGGGCCTTCGGTCAGCTTGAGGGTGGCAATGGGCATTCGTTTGGCTTGAGAGAACTCAGTCGGCCTAAGGGGCTCTAGGTCGGCTTGAGGGGCACTAACTGTGCATCAGCATATTCAGTGCGCCTGAGCATACACAAATTCAGCCAATTGGTCGTTACAGCAGTTTACCCATCATCGGCGCTTGCTGGTCCGTTTGAACGGCAGCCGAGTGTCCTGAGAACCAAACATGTTTTAAAAAAGTGGATTTAAGTCAGGAATGCATTTTTATCGAAAAACAGAAATTGAAAAAGTTGTTGATAATTGAACCGATCCACCCTCGCAATTTTCACAATTGGAAATCAATTCTGACGACCATGATTAAGGACATACAATCAGACGCAGACGGGGCACGATAGTATCTGGCTCAATCCAAACTTTACACTTATTTAAAACAAATACCACCTGAAAAACAAGAGATTTAAATAAATCAGGGGATAGAAATTCATCTGACATGCCGATCGAGTCAACACTCAACACCTACAAAAACTGTAGTCTGTAAAAGTACAAACAGACTCAGACTCACTGTTTATTAAAGGGAGTGTGCCTACTCACATCGCTTATTTGGGGTTATTGACACTGGTCTATAGAACATAATTTTCTGAATTGACCCATGACTTCGTTTCTCCAGATTCGCCCTAGTTGCTGAGATATTCCAAAGACTCCAGGAACTTGCTGGGAGCAAAACGTTATCGGGTAGACTCCAGAGGGCTTCCACTACTAGAAGCACTGCAACTATCGACTAAACTGCTAGCATATTGTTAGCGCCGGCCAATAACAATTCAACAAAACAACTCGTGCACGCTGATAGCAGCAGCCGACCAGAAACTGGACGGCCATCATGTTTTTCGATGATGGCCGTTTCGATGATGGCCGATGGCCATTTTTTGAAGAATATATCAATTTAGAGCTACGAAACTTGCACATAATAAAGTTCACAGGGGCAAGAACGTGCGGTGCAAAACTTGTCTTTCTATCTTGCATGATGTGACCGTAATTGTATTGTCTTATGTGCGCCGTTTTACATAACATCACCATAGTGGCGATCGTTTTATAGATATCGAGAAAAAAAACACCAAAAAAAACACTATAAGTGAAAATTCAACTAAAGGGGCTCCAGATGTGAATTTCATCATATACAACAATCAAACCAATAGCTACTTACCGTATGCATTTTTTTTACATTCCAAACCAGTAGGCACACTCCCTTTAACCCGCGAGTCACGGGGGGGTAGCCCCCACTTAGGAATATTAGGAATATCTCAATAACTAATGCAGATATCGACGTCAAACTTTCAGTACCTATCCGGACATCACTTTTTAAACCTTTTGAGAGAAAAATATAAAATTTCGTCAGATTTTTTTTTAGATATAGTGAATTTAGTGACGTCACTAAACACGATTTTGACACCAAAATCGGCTAAACTTTGCCAGACCGTAGAAATGCCACATTTGAAGCAAAATGCAATCGAAAAACGCTAAAAGGTAGCAAATTGCAAGGGCTACAAACTAGCTATCTCGAAATAAAAATAAAATAGTTTTTGACCCAAATTATTTTTATTTATTTTTTTTGTTGAAAAAATGCTCACAAAATCAAATTTTTCAAAGATATTGAAGAAAAAAACGGAATATATGTCAGATAACGACATATGGGCAACTACTATATCAAATTTCAAAATGATATCACCATTTTTTAGACTTATGGCATCTAAAGTATGGGTAATTCATGACGTCATATTTTGAAATTACATTTTTGGGCTTTTATTGACCAGATTCAGACACATAAATGCCCGCACTGTATTTCTGAGACAAAGCTGGTCTAGAAACATGCTTTTTTCATTTCGATTTATCAATTTCAAATTTTGACCTTCAATGACCTGAACTTGACCTGAACTTGACACTAACTTCACGTAAATGAAGTCAGGTGGTAAAATGACAATACTATCGAATTCTACCCGTAAAAGCATCCATAAAACATGGCTGCATGACTTTCGTAGATATTTTGTGTATGAATACACAGGCAATTATGGCATATATGACACAGGAAAGCAAACACATAGGTGGACGCGTTTCGTCATAAAAGACTTCATTAGCACCATATGCACAAGATGAAATACTGCACACACGCAAGAAAAGCTATACATCACAGTTTCAATCTTATGATTAAAACCATTAGGGTTGATGACCTTAACCTCGATGTATCAAAACGTTAAATTACCGATAGACTGTATTGATATTTCGGCCACAGGCCTTTGTCAAAATTACATATGAGTGAATACAATGTTTACATGAATGACAATGAATACATGAATGACATGAATGATTGTCATTCATGTAAACATTGTATTCACTCATATGTAATTTTGACAAAGGCCTGTGGCCGAAATATCAATACAGTCTATCGGTAATTTAACGTTTTGATACATCGAGGTTAAGGTCATCAACCCTAATGGTTTTAATCATAAGAATAATGTTCCTCGCAGCAGCTCTAACCAATTTACAGTTTCAATCTTTTCGAATTAGTATATGAATGTTCTAGAAGAACGTGATATGTTAAGTCAGGCACCTCCTTCATGACCTATTGTCTTGCTTTAAATTCCTGTAGCTTTTATTAACACAACCTAATATAATAACATGTCTCAAATAATGTCACAATTAAGTTCTAACGCAAATAATAATAAACGTCTAACTGTGCTTATTTATTAAACCCTGTGATGTCTTTGATACTGAATACTGCCGCTGATTTTGCCCATTTTATAAACCCGGCCCTAGTATTAATCGTGTCGTTCGTTGCAATACATGCTGCTTCGGTCGCTTTCTATTCCTTTTAGTCTTACAGGAAGCCAAAATCTCCGCCCCAGTCCAATTTGGTAGATGATTGGTTTTCTCAGCATGAACTACAAATGCACTATATTCCATATGGTGTCGAAGGTCTCGTTTGTGCTCTTTAAGTCTCGTCTCCATTCCCCTACCAGTTTCACCTATATATGATTTGCTACACGCCCCACATGGAACTTTGTAAACGACGCTGATGTCGTTATGCTGGGATGTTTTCTTTTGAGTTAGCATCTCTCCTAGTTTTCTGCCAGACGTCAGTGCTACTTTAATACCCGTCGTTTCGAGGTGATTCGCAATTGTTACGGCTATTTTGGAGTTAGGTATGGACATATATCGAACATCCTTCTTTCGGGTCTTTGCTGTCTTTGATTTGTTCCGAATAATCGTAGCTTTCCTTTTAAGATTAAGAAGTAGTCCTTTTGGGTATTTAAGCTTCATGAAAGATATGATATGCTGAATTTCCTCATCGAGATATTCTTTGCTACATATGCGGAGAGCTCTAAGAAAGAACCCTAAAACTACCCCACGTTTTACTCTATCGCTGTGTCCAGAGAAAGTGCACGTAATCTTCTCTGTTTGTAGGTTTCCGGTATACTTTGAATTTGACGTGATTTCCTGTTCGCACAATTTCTGTGTCAAGGAAAGGAATAGCGCCATGTTTTTCATGTTCTATAGTTAACTGGATTTTAGGATCTACTAAGTTAAGTTCGTGAAGCTTTTCCTTCAAATCCATGGTATGTGGTGCTACTACTAGAATATCATCAACATACCGCACCCAGAGTACATCTACTCCCATTATCTTCTGATAATTATGCTTTTCTAGCCATTCCATGTACAAACATGCAGCGACCGGGCTCAGTGGAGATCCCATGGCAAGACCGCTATGTTGAATATACTCATCGGAATTGAACGTGAAGCCTCCGAAGTTCATGCACATTGATAACAATTTTAAGTAGTCATGGTTTCCGAGCGGTAGCTGACTAGGATCAATACCGTCCACTACGCTTTTGATTGCTTTCAATGCACCTCCCACCGAAACATTTGTGAATAGTGACTTGACATCGAAGCTAGCTAAACACTTATCTGTAAAATCGACGTTTTGGAGTCTTTCCATCAGATCGTCGCTGTTGCGTATGTGGGCATCGCTGACGGCACCTAGCGTACTTGACAGAGGTCTTGCTAATACTTTTGCAAGTCTATGGGGGGCGCTGCCGATTCCTGACGTGATAGGACGCATCGGGATATTTGCTTTATGTAGTTTCGGGAGTCCTCGCATTCGTGGGGCGGCCAGCGCTTCTTCTAGCAGATGAAGAAGTTGCTTACCCTTCTCAGACCTTTTCAACACTTCTCTTGCCTCTTGATTGAATTTCTTGCTAGTCTTCTCAATGAAACCAGAAGGTTTATTCTCATATGTATCTTTGTCCTTGAGCAAATCATTCATTTTAATTACATAATCAACCTTATCAATGATAACTACTCCACTTCCTTTGTCCGCTTGAGTAATCACCACCGATGGACCATTAGCCAGTGTTTTCAACGCTTCCATACACCGTTTAGGTAGCTTATCTGGTTCTTGGTCAGCTAATGCCTTACAGCACAACAGTATTCCTTGTATGAAACCTTTTTCTATATCGTCTTCACTCCACTTATAATTTCGATTTACATGCTCCATGTAAGTGCGTTTGTCCTTCCCTGAATCAAACTTCAGTCAGAGTGCCAAAGCCTCCTTTTCATCACCGCAGAGAGTTCGTGATGACAAATTAGTAATAATGTCAACATTACCTGCTTCTTTCCAAGAACTGCACTCGCAGAATTTGAGTGTTCTGTTTATTTGAGTGTTGCACTTCTTCTCTGGACACAGCGATAGAGTAAAACGTGGGGTAGTTTTAGGGTTCTTTCTTAGAGCTCTCCGTTAATCTCATTGAGCGCTTTTGAATGCCGCCTAGCGCGTCCCGCTGCGATCATTGGTTCTGAAGATACCAGGGGGGGG
>JAXIVJ010003056.1:5000-65000 GCA_036785665.1 Chirona hameri
CGGCATTCGAAAGCGCTCAATGAGAGAAGCCTAACGCAAACTTAAAAATGTCAAATTAAGGTCACATGTCAGGTCACGGTCAAGTCAAACGTCAAAATCGAGGTATTTGAGTTTATGGACAATACTTGCCATCCATGGCCTTCGATTACGCCTATAATCACCCAAAGTGATGTCAAAGGTATGATACATATCCCACATGAGCTAAAGTGAGATTGTTGGAAAAGAGCAAGGTCAAGGTCAGGTCACAAAAGGTTACTACACTCAAAATATCAACGAAAGTCATGCAGCACATGGTTTATGGATGCTTTTACGCGTAGAATTCGATAGTAGAAGTCATTTTACCACCTGACTTCATTTACGTGAAGTTAGTGTCAAGTTCAGGTCAAGTTCAGGTCACTGAAGGTCAAAATTTGAAATTGATAAATCGAAATAAAAAAGGCATGTTTCTATATCAGATTTATCTAAAGAAAACAGTGCTGGCATTTATTTGTCTGTATCCGGTCAATAAAATCCAAAAAACGCAATTTCAAAATCTGACGTCATGATTTACCCATACTTTATATGTCATGAAAGTTAAAAAAATGATATAATTTTGAAATTTGGTGTGGTAGTTGCCCATATGTTGTTATCTGATATATATTCCGGTTTTTTCAATATCTTTCAAATTATTGATTTTGTGAGCATTTTTTCAAAAAAAGTTTTTTTTAGAAAATTTTGGGTCAAAACCCAAATGTTTCGAAATTTCGAGATAGCCTGTTTGTAGCCCTTGCAATGTTCTACCTTTTAGCGTTTTTCGATTGCATTTTGCTTCATATGCGGTATTTGTAGGACCTGGCAACATTTAGCCGATTTTGGTGTCAAAATCGTGTTTAGTGACGTCACTAAATTCACTATATCTCAAATAAATTCTGACGAAATTTTTTAATTTTTTCTTATAATGTGTAAAATGATGCCCGGATAGGTACTGAAAGTTTGGCGTCGATATCTGCATTAGTTATTGAGATATGCCTAATATTCCTAAGGGGGGGGGGGCTAAAAAAAGCCCCCCAGTGACTCGCGGGTTAAGATAAAAGTGGTGGACAGTAGTGCCGATCAAGTACTCGTTATCTGATACTAGTCTCGAAAAACGCCTAAGTTTTAACGCTGATAATTTCTGAAATAATGGACTAAATGAGCATTGAGGTCCCTGTTATATGTCTTAAACGTGTTTACAGCTCATACAACTGCAAAAGAGTGCATTTACTTTCAGGACGGAAACCCGTATAATCCCTTTAACCTAACCTAACTTTTTCCGAGAGAAAAAAAAAACACTAAACTTTACCTAGAGGTGGCGAGTAGATGTCTGGGAAAGAAATAAGCACCGCAGCGGGTAATCCAGCCAAGGTTCGAGAAATAAAGGTCGTGGGACTTCCAGGACCAACAAACTTTAAAGGGTCACCTTGAAAGTTGTCTTGAAGTTCAACCATACGGTGCATCTTGAGCTCAAAACTACGAATATGACTTTGGTTTGGACAACTGATGGATATATGTGGAGAAAGAAGTAAGTTTCTCTGTCTATTTCACGAGAAATCGTACGATAGCAGCAGGCGTTATGGCTCCCCCGCTCCGCCTGACGCCAAGTACAGTATCTGACAAGAGGCTGCCACGCCGCGCGGGCGGCTGAGCGGATATTAACGAGGAGGCGTGACCAGAGACTACGTGCCAGAGAGTGTACCTGCCTCCGGCGGCGAGCCGGCGGCGGCGAGCGGCGAACGAAATGTCCTGATCGTGGCCCGGAACAGCGGATATGAAACCGGGCCCACTAGTCCTGTGTCGAAATTACTTAACGTATGGAGGTAATTCTTTCACCACAACCCATTTTTAGATCTGGTCTACAAATCTGCTATCTCAGTCCAAAACTCCATGTTAAAGGTGAACTATTCCCTTTAAGTGGCTGTCAGCCAATCAGCGGCGGCACTATTATAGACCCCATTTTGCAAATGAGAAATTCAATTGCTTAAAAACGGATAAGTTTTTAGGAAAGTAGTTAATAATTTAGACATTTCAATAACGGACAAAGATAATGGCTACCTCAGATAAAAGCCAACACAAAGGTGAAACATTCCCTCTGAGAACAGGATATTCAATCCACAGGAGGCAGGGGCGTCGCCACATATTTTTTACTGGGAGGGGTGTGGGGGCGCAGTCACAGTCAAAAGCAAAAGCAAAAGTTGTTGACCGGGGGGGGGGGGGGGAAGAGTAGCAGGCTGTTAGCGAGAAGTTGTTGACTCGGGGGGGGGGGGAGTAGAGCGGGCCGTGGCAGCCATCCACCGTTGTACGTCCGGCCGTTGGGGGGGGGGGGGGTGAGAGGCAAATCACGGTTTCAGGACCTTTGGGGGAGCATGACCCCTTGCCTCTCCCCTGGAGAGGGAACTTGTTTTCGCGAATGTTCGCCGACATTTCTTTTCGCGAATGTTCGCGGACACTTATTTTCGCGAATTATCTTCGCTATCGCCCAGCAAGCTAGTAGCTGGGGCATTCCATGGCAGATCGACCAAGCCATGACACCATGCATCTCATATTTCAATACAATTACGTATGGGGAGTAATCTGAGCCGTAAATTTACGCTGTGAAATTTTCAGCCCCGTCTGTCGAATGGTTTTCGAGTTTTAGCCTCGGGCAACTTTGTAATGTTATGCAAAATTATAATTTTCAGAGGGCAATATCTCCCATCTAAATCATGCGTGGCATGTAAACTTATATATCATCAGAGTCGTCAGAAACCATATATTATTATTATGCAACCATTTTTGTGAAAATTCAAAATTTTGGAATTTTAACATGTGACCTCAAGTCAGATCACGTGATTTTTGTTGTGGCCATTTAAAATTCGGATTTGTTTTTCCATGCCAGAATCGTCTTTGATGCATATGCCTTGGATGGTAAAAACAAAATTGGAGTTAAGTTTTCTCTAAATATTTAATGTATATTTGTATATTTATCAAACAAAATAATGTCACCAGCACGTCTTTGGTAATAACTTTGCACGTAATTGTGATAAAGAGCATATCACATCGCTTATTTGGGCTTATTGACACTGGTTTATAGAACATAATTTTATGAATCGAACCATGCATTTCATTTGTCCACATTCACACTAGTTGCTGAGATATTCTAAAGACCCAAGGAACTGGCTGGTAGCAAAAAGTTTTCGGGCAGGCCACAGAAGGCTTCTGCTACTAGAAGTGTCTAGAAATGTTTTTTTTCGACGAAGTTAGAAATTTAGAGCTACGAAACTTGCACATCAAGTTCACAGTGGCAAGAACATGCTGTGCAAAGCTTGTCTATCTATCTTGCATGATGTGACCGTAATTTTATTGTCTTTGGTGCGCCGTTTTACACAACATCCCCCTGATTCCCTCTGATTATAGTGCCGATCGTTTTATCGATATTAAAACAAAAAATAAGCAAAAAGAATATAAGTGAGAATTCAACTAAAGGGGATTATCCTATTCCACCTAATGTGAATTTTATCGTATCTAACAATCAAACCATAGCTAAACCTCGTTCCACTCCAAGTTTGCGGCCGAAGCGTTTCCAGCAATTTGCATTGCATTTGCATTTTGCAATTGAACCTGAAATTCTTCATGCAATTTTTTTTTTGCATGCGCTTCGGCCGCAAACTTTTTGTATATATTATTTAAGCGTTTCGGCCGCAAACTTGGAGTGGAACGAGGCTAACTTACCGTATGAAAAAATGGCATTCCAAAAAAGCAGGCACACTGCCTTTAACTCAACAGCATTAGGCATATTTGCCTCGTCGAGCTGCTTTCATTGATGCATGGCATGACCCCTGCAGGTCGCTCCATGACCTCAAGGTCACGTGACTTGAGGTTGATTTCCCGAATGACCTGGCTTGATAATGCATAGATGATTTGTTGAAAATTGTCGTTTATTTGACATTTAAAAAAACCAGCATATATAAGACACTTTTAAGACACTTTTAGACACTTTTAGCTACTGTCTTACTTTTAGTAAGACACTTTTAGCTACTTTTATAGCATTCTCGGTCCGCGAATAAAGATGAGAACATTGTATATCTTGAGGATCCACAGACGAAATATTGAATTATGCCATCACGTGATCACTGAGTGGAAAAGGTGTCACGTGATTCGTAGGGCCTGTACTCTCCTATTCCACCTAAAAAAGCTAAAAATTCATTGAGAACAGTACGAAATCATGTGATCTGACTTTAATGACATTCCTGAATGGTAATAATATCCTGAATCCTTTTCAATTTGGATTCAGGAAACAACGCAGTACTTACATGCCGATTGTGCACATGTACGATGAAATTACAAAATCTTTACAAAATAACGAAATGACTTGCTCCTTATATCTTGATTTAAAGAAAGCTTTCGATACAGTTTGCTTTTAAATTCTCTTGAGAAAAAAAATACACCGTATAGGGATACGGAGGGGTTTCTACAACATGATAGTCATATCTTAATAACAGGCAGCAAATGACAAGAATAGATGGGGTTGTATCTAAGAAACAAATGATTAAAATGGGTGTCCCACAGGGTTCAATTTTAGGTCCTCTTTTATTTATTCTTTATATTAATGACATCAGCAATACAATAGACTTAGTTTTAAAGAAAATTTATTTGCTGATGACACGGCAATTTGTATTCAAGGTAGAAATGTTGAAGAGCTCCAAATAAAGATTAATGAATTAATTATACAAATTAACGAGTGGTTCCATGTAAACAGATTATCACAAAATGCATCAAAGACAAATTACCAAATATATTAAAGATCAGTGACGCCAGATCTTGACATAATACTAAATGATACTCCAATAGCGAGACAAACGTGCATTAAATACTTAGGCGTTCATGAAGATGAGAATATTAAATGGAATAGTCATATAAATAGTGTAGCATCTGTGATAAGCCGAAATATATGAGTTATGGGAAGATCCAAACATTATTTATCATCACAGCAACTTCTAGCTGTACAATACATTAATTCTTACCATCTTCATTATTGTGCAGTGATCTGGGGCAGGAATTATGAAACTAACATTAACAAACTGTTGATACTGCAAAAACGATCAATAAAAATCATTGATAAAAAACATTCTTGCACCCTTCAAAACCATTGTTTATTAAACACAGAATACTTTGGTTCCCAGAAATAGTAAAGGAACAATGCATCATTATTTTACTAGCACACATAAATATGAACTTACCAAATCCAATTTCATGTATGTTAAGATATTGTGAACCTTCAAACACAAGATTAACACAACATTTTTTTGTTCCTTTTGCATCCACCAACTATAGGTTATTTGCTGTATCTTGCAGTGCTCCACAAACATGGCACACAATTATTTGTACATTGTATAGGAATTTGGATGAAGTGCCAACAAATAAGCGAACATTAAAAAAAAGTTATTAGAACCTATTTCCTGAATGCTTATTATGCCTCTGTTGCTTGAATAATTGTCATCCAGACATTGTTACAAGTTACTCGTGCTCAAGACTTGAGCTTTTGCCCAGTGCATCGGTTGATAGCTTTATGTAACATCTCTTTTTTCTTTCTTTTTGCATTTATCTTCTCTTCTTTTGCTTTGTCTCATTGAGTTGTGTTATTATCAACGTTCGTCGTCTAGGTCAGGAAATGGTATGCATGTGTAAATCGGATGAATGTATGTATGAATGTATGGGTGTGCTTGATTGAGTGTATGTGTTTGCTTATCGTGTATATGTGAACAGGAATGAGTGCCCCTTAACCCTCGCCCTACGGGGGGGGGGGGGTGCTTGACACAGCCCCCCTGAGGTTTTTCTGGAATAACTTTTTACACATGCAGTGCATCTTCCTGAAATTTTCGGTACCTGAGTTTACAACAATTATACGTATGCTGTAAAAATTTAATTGAAATTGGTTAAGATGAGGGTCAAGGTCATTTGCCACGAGTGAGGTTGCGAAGACTGCGGTTAGATATTGACCCGAGGAATTGAATGAGACCATTATTTTGCGATCGGACAATAACTTCGGGTCGTTTTGAGCTGCCCCGTCCTTTGACCTAGAAAATGACCTTGAAGATGACCTTAAATGTCAAAATAAATGTCATTTTCGTGATCAGCGTGTCCAAATTGACCTGTTACCACATTTTTAAGTGAATCGCTACTCGACGCTGAATTCGAATCCGAATCCGTCGCTAATTTCACGGACAATTAATTAGTGTAACTAAACAAACACAGATCAAGAGCTTTACGGAACTCCGACAGACAAAGCCCCATCGCCAATAACAGCCATTACATCCTACAACGGTCCTACAGTCTGATAGGAACGTTTTACAGCCACCAACCGCGCAGGGACAATAAGCATGCATGGACCGGCTCGGGAACCCAATGCCCGACTGCTATACGATTATTGATTACCGAGGAACCCATACAAATGCATACAGGAACCCCATGGCCCGAACGCTCCTCTGCTCGGAAGTGGCAAGTGGTGGGCGGTGGCAGGGTTCGTCACAAGCGAGCTACAGCCTACAGTCACCAAAAGGCAGGCCAATAACAGGCAGGCTCGCGCGTATTGCGATACATTGGTGACGCACTTGTTGATCCCTTAGAGACTCTTCTGTTGTGGTGTCTTCTGTCTACTGAGAAGTTTTGAAAGACATTAATTATTTGCGTTTATTCTGCAGGTTTTAGAGCGAGGATGTGCCCCATTCCGCACCACCCCATTCCCAGCCACTGACCATCCCCAGCCATCCCCAGCCACTGACCATCCCCAGCCATCCCCAGCCACTGACCATCCCCAGCCATCCCCAGCCATCTCCAGCCACTGACCATCCCCAGCCATCCCCAGCCACTGACCATCCCCAGCCATCCCCAGCCATCCCCAGCCACTGACCATCCCCAGCCATCCCCAGCCATCTCCAGCCATCCCCAGCCACTGACCATCCCCAGCCATCCCCAGCCACTGACCATCCCCAGCCATCCCCAGCCACTGACCATCCCCAGCCATATCCAGCCACTGACCATCCCAGCCACCCCAGCCACTGACCATCCCCAGCCATCCCCAGCCACCTACCATCCCCGGCCATCCCCAGCCACTGACCATCCCCAGCCATCCCCAGCCATCCCCAGCCACTGGCCTGTTGGTCACAGCCACTGACCATCCCCAGCCATCCCCAGCCACTGACCATCCCCAGCCATCCCCAGCCATCCCCAGCCACTGACCATCCCCAGCCATCCCCAGCCACTGACCATCCCCAGCCATCCCCAGCCACTGACCATCCCCAGCCATCCCCAGACACTGACCATCCCCAGCCATCCCCAGCCACTGACCATCCCCAGCCATCCCCAGCCATCCCCAGCCACTGGCCTGTTGGTCACAGTCACTGACCTGTTGGCCTTCCACCACCAGTGGTGCTTGGTCTGGGTGAAGCGCGCCTCCCGGTAGTGGCCGTACTTGTCCGGATGCGCGGCGTTGACACAGCCGGCCTTCACCGCCCTGAGAACAGTGCAGCGGGGGGGGGGGGCAGTCAGATAGGAAGAGGCTCCTGCTAAACAGTGTCTCTCACAGCCCGAACATCTTGGACAGATAGGAGAAAGCAGGGGCCCGGCAACGATTTCAAAGTTGGGGGGAACCAATTTTGACTAGCCATCCCATTTTTCTTCGTCGGATTTCAACTTTCACTTCAACTGGAGCCCTACGATCATAATGCATGCTACTTTTAAAACACTTCAGAATTAAAATAAATATATTTTCATACTTGATAATTATACATCACCATGATCGTAAAACAATAGAGTTTTCATTCATAATAATCTCGGACAGGTACATTTTTATCAGCTTTCAACACTGGTGCCGTTTTTGCGGAAACATATTTCGGCTCTTCTCTGGATGATATGCCGCTATACTGGATGATATGCCTGATATCTTCCGGTTAGAACCATTCACGATTCACGGAGTGTTACAGGAGGGTTGTGCGAAAATTCGGTGAACGCCACCGACCAGAACCAATAGTCCAGGGGCTGCGAAGGGCCACTATATCCGTCAAAGGGGCGAAGAAGGGGCTGCGAAGTCCACTATATCCGTCAAAGGGACGAAGAAGGGGCCGCGAAGTCCACTATATCCGTCGAAGGGACGAAGAAGGGGCTGCGGAGTCCACTATATCCGTCAAAGGGGCGAAAAAGGGGCTGCGAAGAGCCACCATATCCGTCAAAGAGGCGAAGAAGGGGCTGCGAAGTCCACTATATCCGTCAAAGGGGCGAAGAGGGGGCTGCGAAGTCCACTATATCCGTCAAAGGGGCGAAGAAGGGGCTGTGAAGGGCCACTATATCCGTCAACGACAGCCGCACTGCTACTGTCTATGCACTATGGCACCATTCAGCACCACCAAATGACAGCGCCTATGGCACCATTTTGCTGCAGAGACGGTCTTTGCTGACGGTCAGAGACGGTCTCTTCTGACGGTCAGAGACGGTATCTTCTGACGATCAGAGACGGTCTCTTCTGACGGTCTCTTCTGACGATCAGAGATGGTCTCTTCTGAGATCAGAGATGGTCTCTGCTGACGGTCAGAGATGGTCTCTTCTGACGATCAGAGACGGTCTCTTCTGACGGTCAGAGACGGTCTCTTCTGACGGTCAGAGACGGTATCTTCTGACGATCAGAGATGGTCTCTTCTGACGTTCAGAGTTGGTCTCTTCTGACGATCTGAGATGTTCTCTGCTGACGGTCAGAGACGGTCTCTGCTGACGGTCAGATACGGTCTCTTCTGACGATCAGAGACGGTCTCTTCTGACGGTCAGAGACGGTCTCTTCTGATGGTCAGAGACGGTCTCTTCTGACGGTCAGAGACGGTTTCTTCTGACGGTCAGATACGGTCTCTTCTGACGGTCAGAGACGGTCTCTTCTGACGGTCAGAGACGGTCTCTTCTGACGGTCAGAGACGGTCTCTTCTGACGGTCAGAGGTCTCTGACTCTTCTGACGGTCAGAGACGGTCTCTTCTGACGGTCAGAGACAGTCTCTTCTGACGGTCAGAGACGGTCTCTTCTGACGGTCAGAGACGGTCTCTTCTGACGGTCAGAGGTCTCTGACTCTTCTGACGGTCAGAGACGGTCTCTTCTGGCGGTCAGAGACGGTCTCTTCTGACGGTCAGAGACGGTCTCTTCTGACGATCAGAGATGGTCTCTTCTGAAGGTCAGAGACGGTCTCTTCTGACGGTCAGAGACGGTCTCTTCTGACGGTCAGAGACGGTCTCTGCTGACGGTCAGAGACGGTCTCTTCTGACGGTCAGAGGTCTCTGACTCTTCTGACGGTCAGAGACGGTCTCTTCTGGTGGTCAGAGACGGTCTCTTCTGGCGGCCAGAGACGGTCTCTTCTGACGGTCAGAGACGGTCTCTTTTGACGGTCAGAGATGGTCTCTTCTGACGATCAGAGACAGTCTCTTCTGACGGTCAGATACGGTCTCTTCTGACGGTCAGAGACGGTCTCTTTTGACGGTCAGAGACGGTCTCTTCTGACGATCAGAGATGGTCTCTTCTGACGGTCAGAGATGGTCTCTTCTGACGGTCAGAGACGGTCTCTTCTGACGGTCAGAGACGGTCTCTTCTGACGGTCAGAGACGGTCTCTTCTGACGGTCAGAGATGGTCTCTTCTGACGATCAGAGACGGTCTCTTCTGACGATCAGAGATGGTCTCTGCTGACGGTCAGAGACGGTCTCTTCTGACGGTCAGAGACGGTCTCTTCTGACTGTCAGATACAATCCCTTCTGACGGTCAGAGACGGTCTCTTCTGACGGTCAGAGACGGTCTCTTCTGACTGTCAGATACAATCCCTTCTGACGGTCAGAAACGGTGTCTTCTGACGGTCAGAGACGGTCTCTTCTGACGGTCAGAGACGGTCTCTGCTGACGGTCAGAGACGGTCTCTTCTGACGGTCAGAGACGGTCTCTGCTGACCTTTTGGCATACCTGAGGTCTGAAACCATCTTGGAGTAGCTCAGGTTCTCGACAAATGGTACACAGATGTAACACCCTGCTGGGGCTGACTGGTATTGAGATTGCGGCCAAAATACAAAGTTCTCAAATTTCCAAATTGGCGCTTAAATTTAAGTACAGATGCGTCTTTTGTGTTTCTTCTGACCATGATCCAATGAAAGCGTAGCAAAACTGACATAATAAACATGAAACATGAAAAACATCTTCAGAAGCAAATGACAGCGCTCCTCACACAATTCCTCTAAGTCTTCCTTCTGAAGATTAACAAAATATTTGTTATAGGTACTCCGCTCACTCCAATCATGCCCGCTCCCGCCTTGGGGTCACTGGCAGCTCTCTGCACTTTGAGGCGTCATGACTAGAGGCGGATTCATGCCGAGGCATAGACCCATCCCCCCCGAAACAACTTTATAAATCGGCCGAAAATAACCACACCGGATTTTAAAGAAGATCTAAGGAACTACTGCTAAGGCAAGATTGGTTTTAATATTTTTCAATGCACTATGGAGTAAAAATCCGATGAGTGATTAACGCAAGTTAACGGAAGCGTGCAAGGGTAATTGTCGAAAATACCTACATCCAAAACCAACGTGTTTTGTTTGCGATCGCTAGTATACCGGACTATTACGATATAACGATCTCTGAACTGAGTCGTCGTAAAACTGGTTCAGGAGTCTTTTAAGTCTTTTAGCATCGAAACACTGCCTCCAGATAATCAGAAATGAAGAGTTTTGGGACAGTGAGAAAATTTCGCAATCTATGCCACAACCCATACCATTCACATATTGGTCATTTGTCATCATAATTCAATGTTTCAGGTCATTTGTTTCTGTAATACTTCCTAACTTCCCGTGAAGAATAAAGCGATTTTTAGGGAATGATAAGATCAGCCACGCCAAATTTGGTGGAGGGGTGTCCAACGGTCCGGAAACTGGAGAAGGGAGGGCAAGCACTCCCTCTCCCACCTCTGTTCCCGGACCAATCAAAGGGGCCATGACCCAACCAAAACGCCTGAAATCGGGAGAAAATTGACACTTTTTCGATTGAAAAGGAATTTCAGGAACTTTAACTAAAAAAGTTTTTTTAAATCACCTATTAAAGCCTAATGAATCGAAATCTGGCAAGCGCTTATGGTAATCCGAGACATTGTGTGATTTGGCCTCTAAACCACCTATTAGTCGTTCTTAAAGGGAATGTTTCACCTTTGTGTTAGTTTTAAACTGATATAGCCATTATCTTGGGCTGTTTTTGAAATATATAAATTACTAAGGTCATTTTTTCCAAAACTTAACCGTTTTTAAGCAATTTGATTTACCATTTGCAAAATGCACCCAGGCTGGTGCAGCCGCTGATTGGCTAATAACCACTTTGTCAGCCAATCCCACTTTGTCAGCCAATCAGCGGCGGTATAAAGCTCAATAATGACGTCAAGAGTCCAAATTTAAAAACTTAATTTGTATAAAGTTAAGTGACTTTTCGAAAGAAAAAATATCACCATCGTTTTCAGCAGCAATTACTTCATATTTTCGAATACAATCCGAGTATATTTGACAACTTTCAGAAAGGTGAAACATTTCCTTTAATCCGTCCTTGATCAATGATGCGTCAAGTCGGTGCGGCCTTGACCGCGGCCGGGGACGGTCGTGTTACCGAGCGGTCCCGCCCCTGTTTACTCGGCTGGCGCGTGGCCGGGCGGCTCGTGTCGGGGTGAACCAGTGCTGGTGCAGCGACACATCCATGCCTGGAGCCTCGAGCAAGGCGAAGACGAAATCTTGCCGCCAAACGAACCTGCAAGATTTCTTCGAGGAGTCGGCGATGGCGTCGGTGACGGCGAAGCAACCGCACGTAAGCCTCTCCGACGATGCAGCCTCGCCCGACGAAAAGGCAAGTGTTCGAGAGCTGAGGGAGCTGATCAAAGAGGAAGGAAAGAACAATCGTAAAATGATCAAAGAAACTGTCGAGAAAATGTCATCCCAGCTGACATCTGAAATGAAAGCCCTCCAAAACTCGTTCGATGAAAAACTGAAGAAACTCTGTGATCGCATAGAGGAAGTAGAGAAGCACTTGGGAAAGAAAGAACAGGAGAGTGTAGAGTTACGAGATAACCTGAAAAGTGCACAGGATCAAGTGGTCACCATGCAGTCTGCAATGGAAGCAAATGAAATCCGAAACCGTCTCAACTTTTCTCCGGTTTTCTCCGGCGCGCCGGTGCGCCGTCCGCCCGGCCACCTCCCGGCCGGGTCAGCGGCAGGGGCGGCGCCAGGCGGCGCCGGGAGGGAGCCGACACCACGGGAGGACGTCCAGGACATCGTCATCCGGGCAGTGAAGGAAAACCTCGGCATTACGCTACCGAGAGAAAAAAATCGGCCGCGCCCATCGCATTGTCTGAGGGTCGAAAAATCATCGTTCGGTTCGTCAGATCTGGAGAATCGTCGATTCGTAAGATCTACCAGCAGCGCCTTCAGCAGACTGGTAGGAACGGCAACAAGCTGTTTGTCAATGAGTCGCTGTCTGCGGCGCGGCAGCTTATCTTCAACAGGCTGCTGGAGCTGAAGAAAGCCGGTAAGCTGTACACGGTGTTCACACGAAGGGGAAACATCTTCGCAAAAGAGGCGCAGCATGGGGTGAGCGTTCGTGTAAACGATGATGCCTCCTTGTCAACGTTCACCCGAGGCCTTAAGGAATAAAACTGTTCCAATCCTTCCTTGAACCCCGACCCATGATCCGCCACTGGTCGCCACTGATCGCCACTGATGATACGCCACTGGTCCCCGTAGTCCATGTGCCTGAGAACGCCGCTGATTTCCTGCCAACCAGCGCCTCCAGGCTGATTTCCCGTCAGCCAGAGCCGCTTCCTCCCTCTGCCTCTGCTTTGTCGGACTCTGCCTGCTCGAGTTGAATCCATGCCAACGAGACCGCAGCGTGCTCTCGCGGCGCTGGGGGTGGGGGTGGGGTGGGGTGATGGTGGGGGTGAGGGTGGGCTGTGAATTGCCTGGTTTGGGATATTGTGGTTTCGTTGCTATTTATATGTTGTACTTTTCGCCTCGCCCTGTCCAATGCGATTTGTACTCGAGACAACCAGATCTAATCGTAATTAGTGAGCGTCATTTCTTGTATATAGGATATGTTTCTGCTGATAGAGAATCTCTCGAAGGCTTGTTCGAAGGGGAGTGATGCACTGGTGACACTTGTGGCACCTCCTGCTTGCGATGTCTTGGCGGTGGTTCAACTTCAGATACCATCTCGTAATGGAGAAGTGTTTGTCATTGACAAGTGTTTGGCAAGCTGATAATTTGTGTTCAGTTATAGCTGTCATACTACCGAGAAGGTGTGTTGCTAGTTATCTTCTGTTGTTTGAGAAGACGGATTGGTATCTTGCAATAATCGCTGATCCTACCATCGCAGTGATTAAAACATGACCCAGCTAAAGATCATTTCAATGAACTGTCGAGGCCTGGCAGATTTTAAAAAGCGTAAGGACGTATTCATGCCTTTTCGGAAATTTAACGCTGATATAATTTGCCTTCAAGACGTACATGTTGCCGAAGGGAAACATAACTCTTTTGGAAACGCCTGGGGTCAGCATTCTATAATTGCGGCAGGTACTAATAATTCACGTGGGGTCGCGGTTCTGTCCGGGTAAAATCGGGCTGTTACCATGACAGAAGTAGAGCTCGACACTGATGGAAACTTTATCGTGTCCAAGGTATCAATAGATGATTTAGAGTTTATATTAGCATGTATATATCCTAGGACCTAATCGAGATAATCCTGGCTTTTTTACGAATATCGCCAATATTGTTGAAGCTAAGTCCGAAAATATGCTGCCTATTGTTTTCGTTGGGGACTTAAATATTGCGCTAGACCAACAAATGGACACATGCAATTACGTAAGGGAGAACAACCCACAGACTAAGCGTGAACTAAAAAATGGCATGGCCGATCTTGAACTAGTCGACGAATTTAGGGAAAGGAACAAAGACATTAGGCGGTTCACATGGAGGCGACATGAACCGACTGTGAAACAGGCTCGTCTGGACTATTTTCTTGTCTCACGATGCTTAACGTCAGTGATCACGAATATATGCCCAGGTTACAGAACTGATCATTCCCTTATTAATTTAGAACTAAGTACTCTTAGACAAAATAGAGGTAAGGGGTGGTATAAGTTTAATGTTTTGCTCTTAAGAGATCCCCGATATATCGAAATGATAAATCGAACATTTACTACAATAGTAGAAGAATACGTAGTACCGCTGTACAACGAGCGTTTTAGGAGTACACCTGAGAGCGTGCAGGAAATGAACTTTACCATAAGTGATAGTCTTTTGTGGGAGACAGTTTTTCTAAGGCTTAGGACGGAGACTATAACGTACAGCATTCGGAAAGCAAGGCAGCTTAAACGTAGAGAGGAAGATCTTTGGAAGGAAATAAGCAGACTCGAGAATGAATCAAGCCAGTTGGACGATCTGCGGTCAGTTAATAGGTTAAATGAAGCAAAGAAAGAGTATGAGGAGATGAGAAAAAAGAAACTGGAAGGTGCCATTATTCGATCTAGGGTTCGATGACATGAGCAGGGTGAAAAGCCTACTACGTATTTTTGTAAACTTGAAAGGAGAAATGTTATTTCGAAAACGATTTCATCATTAAAGATAGGTCAGAAGACGGTAACAAGCCAAACATAATTTTTTTTTATGGATTTTGCGAGCATTTTACTCGTCTTTTCAAGGAAGGCTCCGAACCAAGCTTAGAGCAATCGATAGCATATTTAAGGGAAAACAATTTAACAAAACCTTCTAGAACACAGATAGAGAGGCTTTCCAGTCCAGTTGATATTCATGAATTTAGCGCGTCACTTCTTAAAATGAATAACAATAAATCATCAGGTTCTGATGGTTTTCCAACTGAGTTTTAAAAGTTTTTTTTTGGGCAAAGACTAAAATATTTATTTATTCGGATGTGCAACGAATGCATGTCAGAAGGCGTCCTGCCTTTAACGCTAAGGGAGGGTCTAATTTGTCTGGTGCCCCAAAAAGATGGGCCTAGAGATCAAATCAAGGGATACAGACCAATAACGTTGTTGAATGTAACGTACAAAATAATGGCTGGAGCACTAGCGAACCGAATAAGAGAGGTGCTGGTAGACATCGAACCCGAGCAAACAGCTTTTCTCAGCGGGAGAATTATTGGTGACAATATTGGTGTACGATACCAATATTGGTGTACGATACAACACCTGAATCGAAAAAAATAAAAGGGACTTATTCTAGCGATAGATTTTGAGTCTGCCTTTGATTCGATGAGCTGGAAATTTGTTGAAGCGAGCTTACATGCACGAGGCTTTCCCTTTGAAGCGATAGAATGGTTTAAACTGCTGCATAGATGCTCCTTTGTAAGAGTTACATACAATGGGCACATGTCAAAGGAGATATTTCTCGAGAGATCGTGTAGGCAAGGAGACCCAGTTAGCTATTTGTTTATATTATATCTTGATCATCTATTGAGTAAAGTAAAAACTGACGGCGATATAAAAGGCATATCAGTGAATGAAACGGAATATAAGTTATCTTCGTACGCAGACGATACCGTTTGCTTTCTTGAAGGTGACATCGACAGTGTCAGGAAGCTATTTCTTGACTTAGGCACGTATGCGAAGTTCTCGGGTCTTCATCCTAACGTAGGCAAATGTAAAGGGATGTGGATAGGAAGACTGCCGCCAAATATCGGAGAGGACGATCTAGCTGCTTGTAATTTACCTTTCGAGTGTGTGCAATCCCTTAAAATACTTGGAGTGGTCTTTGATAATGATATTAATAATATGCGAGCTGAAAATTACGCTCAGATGCTGCCAAAGGCATAATATCAGCATGGAAAGGAAGGAACTTAACGTTTGTTGGGAAAATCACATTAATCAAGTCATTCATTTTGCCTCAATTCACTCACATGCTCACAACCCTTCCGAAACCGGCTGATAGTGTATTGAAACAATTCAACAAACTTCTTTTTTTGTTCCTATGGGGTAGCAAAAGGAAGAGAATAAAGAGAAAGGTCATCGTGAATAATTACGAAGACTGTGGCTTGCGGATGGTAGATTTGGATATATACATTGCTACTTTGAAAGCGTCATGGGTTAAACGTCAGCTGATTTCTAGCCACCCATGGACAGATTTGTTTAAAGACAGGAGCGCAATAGCAAATCGCTTCGTGTATTTTCTGAAATGCTCACAAACCCTTTCTGGAGGGAGGTATGTATTGCATGGTCAGATGTGGCCGAAAATTGTCCGATCATAGGTGAGGACTTACTTAAGATAGGTATGTGGTTTTCAGATGCAACGACTAGATTTTGTACTAGCCGATTGAAGCTATGGCAAGACAGAGGTATCGTAAGAGTTAATGATATTATCAGGGAAGATGGAACTTTAATTCACTTTAACGAGCTAAAAAAAGATAAAGGTGGGAGGCATAAAGATGGACTATTCCACATTGATATTCTCGCTTAAATCTAACGTTAAGAATTCTTTGGAAAACGGAGCGCTCCCAAACCCAGTGATACATCCGATCATTAGCTTTGCTTTATCTAAGAAGAAGGGCACGAGACACCTTTATGAGCTACTATTGCAAGGTATCCCAAGGACGGACAACGCATGGGAAAAGTATTGGGATCAAAAACTGATAAATATAGCGTGGCCAGAGCGCTATTGTTCCGTGTGAAATTCTACTAGATCAACATATTATGCAGCACTGCATTATAAGATTATTTCAAGAATTTGTGCCACAAACTACTTATTGTATAGAATAGGTATCAAAAGACAGCCGCTATGTGAGCGCTGTGGTCATGCTTTAGAAACAGTTGAACACAAATTGTATAGTTGCCGTAAGGTGAAAGTGTTCTGGCAGATTTTTTTTGTGTGGAAAATATGGTATAACTGAGAAATTCAACCAGACTAAGGTAATAGATGGTAAAACAAATAACGCGATTGTGAATCACGCTATTATTGCGGGTAAAGCACACATACAGCATTCTGACAGTATCGAAAGTATTCAACCTTTCATCAACAAGTTGTATAAATATAAAGAAACTGAGAAGTATGCGGCGGTTATGAGTGGTGAACTTGGGCGTTTTGAAAAGAAATGGGGAATGTTGTGCCAAATGGGTGATGAATAAGACACTACGTCATTATGCAAATTACATAAATGTTTGCATATTTGTGCGCCCCGCCCTTACCCAACCGGGCCAACCTGAGACCGGACCTTGCAAGGGCCGGTCGGTCGGCCGGGCGCGCAGTGCGCCAATCTAATGGACTGACGTGTCGCGCGTCCGGCCGGCCGATGGGGCACTGCCAAGCGATGTGGTGTGCATCATGTGTGAGGCAGTGCGGGCGGGGGCTGCGGCCTGTCTGGAGCGCCGGGGAGGTACCTCAGCTGTCCCCGGCCGGGGCGGTAACTCCCAGACCTCCACGGAGCCGGGTCGGTTTTGCCAATGTTACGGGCACCGTTCCGTTCCGGCTTGGCCAGGCGGGCCGCACAGATGCTGATGTTGAGGAAATGTTAGCGTTCGTGTGTGTGTGTGTGTGTGTGTGTGTGTGTGTGTGTGTGTGTGTGTGTGTGTGTGTGTGTGTGTGTGTGTGTGTGTGTGTGTGTGTGTGTCTGTGTCTGTGTCTGTGTCTGTGTCTGTGTCTGTGTCTGTGTCTGTGTCTGTGTCTGTGTCTGTGTCTGTGTGTGGCTGGGTGGCTGGCCTTTTGTTTTGTTTGGTTAGCATAGTTGGTTCATTGTTTCACATTTATAGTATACAATTAAATATGCTAGGATAGTGATTGCAAATTTTGTGAAAATAATGATATGCTTATTCTGAACGGGCCGGACCGGGTCTGGGCCTCAATATCAGACTGGTTATTGATTCAACTTTTTTTGGAACGATTCAATAATGATTCATTTTGGAATCTGAATGATTCAATCACCGTTCGATTCACGGATACAATTTTGAGAATTGATTCATTCTGATTCAAAGAATCAAAACAAATATTTAAATTGATTCACGTTTGATTCAACATTTGAATATATGAGGTGAATTTATGTCAAATCAATAACAATGGAAACATGCATATATATGATCATTAAAACATTGGTACAGCAATAGTATTTCAGTATAATTGAATGTAGCCTCCATGTATTTGGACAATTTACCAGTATACTTGAATCGTTAAATCTTTTGATTAAATCAGCCTTGATTTGATGCGGGTTTTGATTCAATCACGATTCATGAATCAAAATATCTGGTGGTGAATCAATTATGTTTTGATTCAAGGAATTTTGATTGAACGATTCCAATCGATTCAATCAGTGTCGAATCAATAACCAGTCTGCTCAATATTATGAATTTGACCGGGCCTGGTCCGGGCCTGGGCTTGGTGTTCATGGGCCTGGGCCGGGCCGGACTAGGGATTGGTGGGCCCGTGGCTAACACTGCTCCACAGGAAGTATAAGTCAAGAGAGCTCAGGCCTCATATCAGGAGGCTGCCCTCACTGAAACACTGCCCCAGAAACCACTAGCAAAATGCGACCGTGCCCTCAATGTTGTTCTGAAATAGCTTCTGTCGGGTCCAGAGCTTGTATGGATAGATATTTAGATCATCCTTAGGATCCATTTGGCTGTAGCGATCCGTTAAAGTGCCTTTGAACTGCCGTTAAGGTTATTGATTTGGTCACAAGGTAGAATTCCACAATTTTAGTTTGATGCTTGTTTCCACTGGCGGCTGCAGGGGGGGGGGGGGGCACGGGGACGTGGCCCTCCATTTGGCTTTGGCATTCAAAGGGGGGGGGGGGTGGAAGCAACGTATCTCCCCTCCCCCCCTTTGCTCGGTGAATCGTAATCGTACAAATTGCCTTTGCAGCAGTCATAATCCAGCTATCCACAATACAACAACTGGAAAATTTCGCGGCGCTTCGCGGCATGACACAAGTTTCGCCATTGCTTATACAAATTTGGAAAATAGGAAAATGAATTCCATTAAATGTCTGGCAGAGGCTCTCTTTGTCGGTAGTCGGTACCTAATGCTGGCTCCAGGGCCCACTCCCTTAATAAAATGTTAACTTTCAAGCGTGCTACATGTTTAGCTAGTCTGCCGAGTTCCTAAAAAGGCGATGCGACCGCAAAGATGCGGACATTGGGACCTAACAGCTGCTCCAGCGGTGCCCAACTTGCACTGGCGGATCCAGGGTGGGGGGAGGGGGGGTCATCAGGGGCAAATTCCCCCCCCCCCCGCTTGAATCTGGGGGCATTCAATACAAGTATCCCCCTGCGCGTTCCCAATTTATCGTAAAATCGTAAAAATTGTCTTTGCAGCAGTCAAAATTCAGCTATCCACAGTCAAAAACCGGAAAATTTCGCGCCGCTTCGCGGCAAACTTTCGCAATTGCTTATACAAATTTGGAAAATGGGAAAATGGATTCCATTAGGTAATTGTCTGGCAGAAGCTCTCCTTGGCGGTAATTGCTGGCACTGGCGGATCCAGTGGGGCATCAGGGGAAAATATCCCCCCTCCACAGGAATCTGAGACGGGCATTCAATACAAGTATGCCCCGCGCGTTCCCTGCACTGAACGTGAAAAACAATGATCTTAGGAGAAAACTTCATGAAAACGTTTTTTTCTTCTCTCGAGTGATTGAATTTGAAGTTGGTATGTATCCCTTTCTTTCAATGATAGACAAAACAGCGTACCTGAGTCCTGCTGCAATTTAAGCTACCACGGTGACACTTAACCCGCGCTCGCGGGGGTGGGGGGACAGAATCAGCCCCCCTCCCGGATTTTTTCTTCTTCAATAACTTGAAAACTATGATAGATATAAACGTCAAACTTTCATTACTTTATGCTGCATCAATTCTACGTCTTATCATCTAATTTTAATTAAATTGTTGTAGTATTTTGGGAAATAATGACGTTTTAATGACGCCATGTCATGCCATTTTGGATAGAAAAACGATAAATGTTTGAACAATCGTGCAAAACAGAGTTTTAAAGCAAATTGCAAATAAAAACGTCAAAAGAAAGGAAATAACATTCTCTTCAAAATGTCCATCTCGAATTTTCGAAATTTTGTTTTGTAACCCCCAAAATAAGAAGATTTATTTTTGACAAAAAAATCCACAATTTTTGTTGTGAATTTGAAAAGTGAATTTCTTAAGTTCGAATACCAAAATAAGGCGACCGGCCCAAATCCGCGAAGAAAAAAATGGGGTACCTTTTTGCCACAAAAAGATACCCCCACCCCCACGGAGAGAGGCTGGACCGCCAGTGCCAACTTGTTAGACCAAAGAGGTAATAGTGGGGGCCAGGCCAGGACCATCTTCCAAAGCCATCTCCCCACAGGCTCCTCCGGATGCACAGGAACCATTTATGCGCGGAAAAGTCGTTCTGCCTCTTGCTGCTTTCAAACCATTTGCACTGTTACCGCGGTTGTTTGTTAAAGGGAGTTTGCCTACTGCCTACTCACATCGCTTATTTGGGGTTATTGACACTGGTCTAGATAGAACATAATTCTCTGAATTGAACCATGACTTAATTTCTCCAGATTCGCCCTAGTTGCTGAGATAAGATAAGACTACAGGAACGTGATGGAATCACAACATTATCGGGTAGACTTCAGAAATCTTACCACCACTAGAAGCATTGCTAATATCGAAATATGGATCCAAATTTGCTGGCATATCGTTAGCGCCGGCCAATAGCAATTCGACAACACAGCTCGTGCGCGCTGATAGCAGCAGCCGAACAGTACCGTCTGTTCCCTACTCGCAACGCTTGATAGCCGTTTTTACGCCATTTTTCGACGAAGATATCAATTTAGAGTTTCGAAACTTGCACATAATAAAGTGCACAGTGGCAAGAACATGCTGTACAAAACTTGTCTCTCTATCTCTATCTCTATGATGTGACCGTAATTTTATTGTCTTAGGTGCGCTGTTTTACACATCTTTTTTCCTCTATTTATAGTGGCGATCGTTTTGTCGATATCGAAACAAAAAATATGAAAAAAGAATATAAGTAAAAATTCAACTAAAAGGGCTCCAGTTGTGAATTGTACCGTATCCAACAATCAAACCTTCTTACGGTAAGTAGCTTCTTGCCGTAATAAAACATTTTTGACATTCCATAACAGTAGGCACACTCCAGGTAGTCAGAGTAAAGGCGGCCGCAAACAGCGCATTCGGTGGCCGATATCACTGCGAAATTCCGCCTTGGAAAATCGCGGCGATACCGCGGAATATCGTCCTTGTTCCGGCGGATTCGGCGCTGTCTGCTCGCGAGATTCCGCCCCGCCGACCTACAGCATGTCGCAACCTGTGCCTTCAGCCTGTCCCAAGGTAACTTAATGATGACCATTTTTCGACGAAGATGTAAGTTTAGAACCACGAAACTTTTACATAATAAATTTCACAACGGCAAAAACATGCTCTGCAAAATTTGTAACCTCTATCTTGCGAAGATTCGCCACTGTTAGCCTGATACGTTTGTGTTGTCCGCGGTTCCGCGTCGTTCAGTCGCGGAAAAAGCTCGTACGGACCAGCTTTTTACGCCATTCCGCCAGCGGACACTCGGCGCGTTTAGCTTGCGTTTTTCATCGTTTCGGCTGACGCAGACGCGGCAAATCGCTGCAGATGCGCGGAAAGTCGCAGCGATATCGCGGCCTCCGCGCGCCGAATGGCCCAGTGTGCGGCCGCCTTTACAGTTACATGTGTATGCAGTAATTATTATCATATGTACTATTCTGTCACCGGTCATGGTGTTTTACTATCCGAAGCTAATGTATATGACAAACTACATTAATTTCAATACTTTTCATCATACCGAGATGTGCAACCAGGAAAAGGGGTTCCGGAGGCTTAGCTCCAATCACGGTCTGGTTTCAATATTAAAATTTCGTTTTCCACGACCTAAATTTAACTTTTCATGCCGCTTTGCGGCGTCACATCGGTGGCCATCGTCATCGTCCTCGGTTCGTCGTAACGCTGAATTGAGTGAAGTGAATAGCATTTTAGCTTCTTATCCTCTACATGACCCACCGCCTATATTTCTGGGTTTGATCAGGCAAACCCGTACAAATTTCGCGCAGCTTCGCGGCGCTCAATAACAAGTACCTACTATGGCATGAAATCAACATTAAACATGCTGCAAAGGCTTAAATACACACATACAAAATGGGGGACATTTGTGTCGTCCTTTCAGCCCCCCCCCCCCACTCAAAAATTATCGGCGATGCCCCTGATCAGTGCGACCTGTGGTATTCACTGTGTGATTGAATTACGCGCATCCCTCTAGTGCAAAACTCCGTTCTTTCTAAGAAAACATCAGATGGAAGCAATCGACGCGGTACCATTTCAATATGGTAATTTGACGCCGTCGCTGGTTTTCTGAATCGGACACCACCACCTTGATGTCAAAGGTGTGGTCGTCTCGGTCGCCTGGTGGAGATAAGAATGGATTGATTTCGCTTGATTACAACAGCTGTGATGTGAAGTGGAAGCAAGTTTGATATAAAATATCGTTCAGTACAGGGACGTAATCAAGGCGGGGCAGGGCCACCCCTCCCCCCTCCCCCTCCCGAGCAAACCAATTTACACTAGATGAAATGTGATTCTGCTGACGACTCGACCCCTCCCCCCCCCCCCCCGGTCAACAACATCTCGCTGACGGCTGCCGGCCCGCTACCCCCCCCCCCCCCCTCTCAACAACTTTTTGGAAATACGCCTCTCACTGGATATGCCCCTCCCCCAAGAAATGTAAAACAATTATGATTGGTCATGTTGCCCCCCCCCCCTTTATCAGCCGTCTGCGGCCGCCAGTTAAAACCGCGTGATTACAGATTAAATGATATCAGGTTAAATTCTCCGTTTCGCGTGCTTCGATTTCCGTGCGATAAGTAGGTATGCTGTTTATTTGTCTGAACCTCCATATTAAAAAGAAATGTGTCAACCGAGTTGCTCAAGACTACCGCAGGTAACTTTGATCGCCTGAACTATTGCCATCTGACGTCACGATCAATCAGAGAGCAGAATGATAAATTACGTAAATATGCCTAATTATTTTAAATACTGGCCATTTGGAGGAATTTATAGTAAAGTGACACTATATAAAATATTTTGTATTAATTTACTTTTTATCAAGTACATAAAACAGTGGGTTACCGGTTAGGTAACCTGCAACTAGTCCAATGACGTTCGGGCGTTTTGAGGGCCAAGGCCCCGATAGCTCCTTTGGATCCGCCCCAACAGACCGATCACCAGGCAGACCAAATGAACCCCACGTAACAGGACGAGCACGACCGGGGGACCGGGGGACCGGGGGACCGGGGGACCGCCCAGCAGGATGTGTTGTCTGCACTGACCACTGTATATCCCATCACTATGTGATCTTATCCCATCACCATATGATCAATCACAGGCGCTCAACACTGGCGGCGCTGCGTGGGCGTCACGACCGAGAGCGCGCCGTAATACGACCCGGCGTGGTGGGTAAACTAATACGACACCGTACTGTCGTACAGCTGGCCGGGCAAACAATGGACTCTGGCGGACACACGGGCAGGCGGAGCGTGCCGCCGCCTACAGCACAGCGGTACAGAGCGGTGGACACTGAACACCAACGGGCCCAGCCAGCCACGACAGTGTACAGGCGGGGCTAACGGCTGGGGGAAGGTGAGAGCCACGACCAGGGCACTATACACTGCCACGACAGTGTACAGGCGGGGAACGGCTGGGGAAGGTGAGAGCCACGACAGTGTACAGGCGGGGAACGGCTGGGGAAGGTGAGAGCCACGACAGTGTACAGGCGGGGAACGGTTGGGGGAAGGTGGGAGCCACGACAGTGCACAGGCTGGGGAAGGTGAGAGTCACGACAGTGTACAGGCGGGGAACGGCGGGAGGAAGGTGAGAGCCACGACAGTGTACAGGCGGGGAACGGCTGGGGAAGGTGAGAGCCACGACAGTGTACAGGCGGGGAACGGTTGGGGGAAGGTGAGAGCCACGACAGTGTACAGGGGGCGGGGAACGGCTGGGGAAGGTGAGCGCCACGACAGTGTACAGGCGGGGAACGGTTGGGGAAGGTGAGAGCCACGACAATGTACAGGCGGGGAACGGCTGGGGAAGGTGAGAGCCACGACAGTGTACAGGGGGTGGGGAACGGCTGGGGGAAGGTGAGAGCCACGACAGTGTACAGACGGGGAACGGCTGGGGGGAGGGTGAGAGCCACGACAGTGTACAGGCGGGGAACGGCTGGAGGAAGGTGAAAGCCACTACAGTGTACAGGCGGGGAACGGCTGGGGAAGATGAGAGCCACGACAGTGTACAGATGGGGAACGGCGGGGGCAGGTGAGAGCCATGACAGTTTACAGGGGGCGGCGGGGGAAGGTGATAGCCACGACAGTGTACAGAGGGGGAACGGCGGAGAAAGGTGAGAGCCACGACATTGTACAGGCGGAGAAACGGCGGGGAAAGGTGAGAGCCACGACAGTGTACAGGCGGGGAACGGCTGGGGGAAGGTGAGAGCCACGACAGTGTACAGGCGGGGAACGGCTGGGAAGGTGAGAGCCACGACCGTGTGCCGGGAGGGGGGGGGGGCGGCTGGGGCGGGTAAGAGCCACGACAGTGTGCCGGGGGGGGGGGGGGGCGGCTGGGGCAGGTAAGAGCCACAACAGTGTGCCGGGGGGGGGGGCTGGGGCAGGTAAGAGCCACGACAGTGTGCCGGGGGGGGGGGCGGCTGGGGCAGGTAAGAGCCACGACAGTGTGCCGGGGGGGGGGCGGCTGGGGCAGGTAAGAGCCACGACAGTGTGCCGGGGGGGGGGGGGCGGACGGCTGGGGCAGGTAAGAGCCACGACAGTGTGCCGGGGGGGGGGGCGGCTGGGGCAGGTAAGAGCCACGACAGTGTGCCGGGGGGGCGGCTGGGGCAGGTAAGAGCCACGACAGTGTGCCGGGGGGGGGGGGCGGCTGGGGCAGGTAAGAGCCACGACAGTGTGCCGGGGGGGGGGGCGGCTGGGGCAGGTAAGAGCCACGACAGTGTGCCGGGGGGGGGGGCGGCTGGGGCAGGTAAGAGCCACGACAGTGTGCCGCGGTGGGGTGGGGGGGGCGGCTGGGGCAGGTAAGAGCCACGACAGTGTGCCGGGGGGGGGGGCGGCTGGGGCAGGTAAGAGCCACGACAGTGTGCCGGGGGGGGGGGCGGCTGGGGCAGGTAAGAGCCACGACAGTGTACCGCGGTGGGGGGGGGCGGCTGGGGCAGGTAAGAGCCACGACAGTGTGCCGGGGGGGGGGGGCGGCTGGGGCAGGTAAGAGCCACGACAGTGTGCCGGGGGGCGGCTGGGGCAGGTAAGAGCCACGACAGTGTGCCGCGGTGGGGGGGGGGCGGCTGGGGCAGGTAAGAGCCACGACCGTGTGCCGTGGGGGGGGGGGCGGCTGGGGCAGGTAAGAGCCACGACAGTGTGCCGGGGGGCGGCTGGGGCAGGTAAGAGCCACGACAGTGTGCCGGGGGGGCGGCTGGGGCAGGTAAGAGCCACGACAGTGTGCCGGGGGGGGCGGCTGGGGCAGGTAAGAGCCACGACCGTGTGCCGGGGGGGGGGGGGCGGCTGGGGCAGGTAAGAGCCACGACAGTGTGCCGGGGGGGGGGGGGGCGGCTGGGGCAGGTAAGAGCCACGACAGTGTGCCGGGGGGGGGGGGCGTCTGGGGCAGGTAAGAGCCACGACAGTGTGCCGGGGGGGCGGCTGGGGCAGGCAAGAGCCACGACCGTGTGCCGGGGGGGGGGGGGGCTGGGGCAGGTAAGAGCCACGACAGTGTGCCGCGGTGGGGGGGGGGGGCGGCTGGGGCAGGTAAGAGCCACGACAGTGTGCCGGGGGGGGGGGGCGGCTGGGGCAGGTAAGAGCCACGACAGTGTGCCGGGGGGGCGGCTGGGGCAGGTAAGAGCCACGACAGTGTGCCGGGGGGGGGGGGGGCTGGGGCAGGTAAGAGCCACGACAGTGTGCCGGGGGGGGGGCGGCTGGGCAGGTGAGAGCCACGACAGTGTGCCGGGGGGGGGGGGCGGCTGGGGCAGGTAAGAGCCACGACAGTGTGCCGGGGGGCGGCTGGGGCAGGTAAGAGCCACGACAGTGTGCCGGGGGGGGGGCGGCTGGGGCAGGTGAGAGCCACGACAGTGTGCCGGGGGGGGGGCGGCTGGGGCAGGTAAGAGCCACGACAGTGTGCCGGGGGGGCGGACGGCTGGGGCAGGTAAGAGCCACGACCGTGTGCCGGGGGGGGGGGCGGCTGGGGCAGGTAAGAGCCACGACCGTGTGCCGGGGGGCGGCTGGGGCAGGTAAGAGCCACGACAGTGTGCCGGGGGGGGGGGGGCGGCTGGGGCAGGTAAGAGCCACGACAGTGTGCCGCGGTGGGGGGGGGAGGGGCGGCTGGGGCAGGTAAGAGCCACGACAGTGTGCCGGGGGGGGGGCGGCTGGGGCAGGCAAGAGCCACGACCGTGTGCCGGGGGGGCGGCTGGGGCAGGTAAGAGCCATGACAGTGTGCCGGAGGGGGGGGGGGGGGGGGCGGCTGGGGCAGGTAAGAGCCACGGCAGTGTGCCGGGGGGGGGGGCGGCTGGGGCAGGTAAGAGCCACGACAGTGTGCCGGGGGGGGGGGGCGGCTGGGGCAGGCAAGAGCCACGACCGTGTGCCGGGGGGGCGGCTGGGGCAGGTAAGAGCCACGACAGTGTGCCGGGGGGGGGGGCGGCTGGGGCAGGTAAGAGCCACGACAGTGTGCCGGGGGGGGGGGGCGGCTGGGGCAGGTAAGAGCCACGACAGTGTGCCGGGGGGGGGGGGCGGCTAGGGCAGGTAAGAGCCACGACAGTGTGCCGGGGGGGGGGGGCGGCTGGGGCAGGTAAGAGCCACGACAGTGTGCCGGGGGGGGGGGGGGGGGCGGACGGCTGGGGCAGGTAAGAGCCACGACAGTGTGCCGGGGGGGGGGGGGACGGCTGGGGCAGGTGAGAGCCACGACAGTGTGCCGGGGGGGGGGGGCGGCTGGGGCAGGTAAGAGCCACGACAGTGTGCCGGGGGGGGGGGCGGCTGGGGCAGGTAAGAGCCACGACAGTGTGCCGGGGGGGGGGGCGGCTGGGGCAGGTAAGAGCCACGACAGTGTGCCGGGGGGGCGGCTGGGGCAGGTAAGAGCCACGACAGTGTGCTGGGGGGGGGGGGGCGGCTGGGGCAGGTAAGAGCCACGACAGTGTGCCGGGGGGGGCGGCTGGGGCAGGTAAGAGCCACGACAGTGTGCCGGGGGGGGGGCGGCTGGGGCAGGTAAGAGCCACGACAGTGTGCTGGGGGGGGGCGGCTGGGGCAGGTAAGAGCCACGACAGTGTGCCGGGGGGGGGGGCGGCTGGGGCAGGTAAGAGCCACGACAGTGTGCCGGGGGGGCGGCTGGGGCAGGTAAGAGCCACGACAGTGTGCCGGGGGGGGCGGCTGGGGCAGGTAAGAGCCACGACAGTGTGCCGGGGGGGGGGGCGGCTGGGGCAGGTGAGAGCCACGACAGTGTGCCGGGGGGGGGCGGCTGTGGCAGGTAAGAGCCACGACAGTGTGCCGGGGGGGGGGGGCGGCTGGGGCAGGTAAGAGCCACGACAGTGTGCCGGGGGGGGCGGCTGGGGCAGGTAAGAGCCACGACAGTGTGCCGGGGGGACGGACGGCTGGGGCAGGTAAGAGCCACGACAGTGTGCCGGGGGGGGGGGGGGCGGACGGCTGGGGCAGGTAAGAGCCACGACAGTGTGCCGGGGGGGGGGGGCGGACGGCTGGGGCAGGTAAGAGCCACGACAGTGTGCCGGGGGGGGGGGGGCGGACGGCTGGGGCAGGTAAGAGCCACGACAGTGTGCCGGGGGGGGGCGGCTGGGGCAAGTAAGAGCCACGACAGTGTGCCGGGGGGGGGGGGGGCGGACGGCTGGGGCAGGTAAGAGCCACGACAGTGTGCCGGGGGGGGGGCGGCTGGGGCAGGTAAGAGCCACGACAGTGTGCCGGGGGGGGGGGGGCGGCTGGGGCAGGTAAGAGCCACGACAGTGTGCCGGGGGGGGGGCGGCTGGGGCAGGTAAGAGCCACGACAGTTTGCCTGGGGGGGGGGGGGCGGCTGGGGCAGGTAAGAGCCACGACAGTGTGCCGGGGGGGGGGGGGCGGCTGGGGCAGGTAAGAGCCACGACAGTGTGCCGGGGGGGGGCGGCTGGGGCAGGTAAGAGCCACGACAGTGTGCCGGTGGGGGGGGGGGGCGGCTGGGGCAGGTAAGAGCCACGACAGTGTGCCGGGGGGGGGGCGGCTGGGGCAGGTAAGAGCCACGACAGTGTGCCGGGAGGGCGGACGGCTGGGGCAGGTAAGAGCCACGACAGTGTGCCGGGGGGGGGGGGGACGGCTGGGGCAGGTAAGAGCCACGACAGTGTGCCGGGGGGGGGGGCGGCTGGGGCAGGTAAGAGCCACGACAGTGTGCCGGGGGGGGGGCGGCTGGGGCAGGTAAGAGCCACGACAGTGTGCCGGGGGGGGGGGGCGGCTGGGGCAGGTAAGAGCCACGACAGTGTGCCGGGGGGGGGGGGGCGGACGGCTGGGGCAGGTAAGAGCCACGACAGTGTGCCGGGGGGGGGACGGCTGGGGCAGGTGAAGAGCCACGACAGTGTGCCGGGGGGGGGGGGGGGCGGGCGGCTGGGGCAGGTAAGAGCCACGACAGTGTGCCGGGGGGGGGGGGGCGGCTGGGGCAGGTAAGAGCCACGACAGTGTGCCGGGGGGGGGGGGGGCGGCTGGGGCAGGTAAGAGCCACGACAGTGTGCCGGGGGGGGGGGGGCGGCTGGGGCAGGTAA
The DNA here is from genome assembly GCA_036785665.1 of Chirona hameri. NCBI lineage: Eukaryota > Metazoa > Arthropoda > Thecostraca > Balanomorpha > Balanidae > Chirona > Chirona hameri. Next base: position 33,831 of record JAXIVJ010003056.1, read on the forward strand.
GAGCCACGACAGTGTGCCGGGGGGGGGGGGCGGCTGGGGCAGGTAAGAGCCACGACAGTGTGCCGGGGGGGGGGGCGGCTGGGGCAGGTAAGAGCCACGACAGTGTGCCGCGGGGGGGGGGCGGCGGCTGGGGCAGGGTAAGAGCCACGACAGTGTGCCGGGGGGGGGGGGCGGCTGGGGCAGGTAAGAGCCACGACAGTGTGCCGGGGGGGGGGGCCGGCTGGGGCAGGTAAGAGCCACGACAGTGTGCCGGGGGGGGGCGGCTGGGCAGTAGAGCCACGACAGTGTTGCCGGGGGGAGGGGCGGCTGGGGCAGGTAAGAGCCACGACAGTGTGCCGGGGGGGGGGGGGCGGCTGGGGCAGGTAAGAGCCACGACAGTGTGGGGGCAGGTAAGAGCCACGACAGTGTGCCGGGGGGGCGGCTGGGGCAGGTAAGAGCCACGACAGTGTGCCGGGGGGGGGGCGGCTGGGGCAGGTAAGAGCCACGACAGTGTGCCGGGGGGGGGGGGCGGCTGGGGCAGGTAAGAGCCACGACAGTGTGCCGGGGGGGGGGGCGGCTGGGGCAGGTAAGAGCCACGACAGTGTGCCGGGGGGGCGGGGCGTCTGGGGCAGGTAAGAGCCACGACAGTGTGCCGGGGGGGGGGGGGCGGCTGGGGCAGGTAAGAGCCACGACAGTGTGCCGGGGGACGGCTGGGGCAGGTAAGAGCCACGACAGTGTGCCGGGGGGGCGGCTGAGGCAGATAAGAGCCACGACAGTGTGCCGGGGGGGGGGGCGGCTGGGGCAGGTAAGAGCCACGACAGTGTGCCGGGGGGGCGGCTGGGGCAGGTAAGAGCCACGACAGTGTGCCGGGGGGGACGGCTGGGGCAGGTAAGAGCCACGACAGTGTGCCGGGGGGGGGGCGGCTGGGGCAGGTAAGAGCCACGACAGTGTGCCGGGGGGGGGGGCGGCTGGGGCAGGTAAGAACCACGACAGTGTGCCGGAAGGGGGGATGGCGGGGAAGGTGAGAGCCACGACAGTGTACAGGCGGGGAACGGCTGGGAAGGTGAGAGCCACGACCGTGTGCCGGGGGGGGGGGGGATGGCGGGGGAAGGTGAGAGCCACGACAGTGTACAGGCGGGGAACGGCTGGGAAGGTGAGAGCCACGACCGTGTGCCGGGGGGGGGGCGGCTGGGGCAGGTAAGAGCCACGACAGTGTGCCGGGGGGGGGGGGGCGGCTGGGGCAGGTAAGAGCCACGACAGTGTGCCGGGGGGGGGGGGCGGCTGGGGCAGGTAAGAGCCACGACAGTGTGCCGGAGGGGGGGGGGGGCGGCTGGGGCAGGTAAGAGCCACGACAGTGTGCCGGGGGGGGGGGGGCTGGGGCAGGTAAGAGCCACGACAGTGTGCCGGGGGGGGGGGGCGGACGGCTGGGGCAGGTAAGAGCCACGACAGTGTGCCGGGGGGGGGGGCGGCTGGGGCAGGTAAGAGCCACGACAGTGTGCCGGGGGGGGCGGCTGGGGCAGGTAAGAGCCACGACAGTGTGCCGGGGGGGGGGGCGGCTGGGGAAGGTGAGAGCCACGACAGTGTGCCGGGGGGGGGGGGCGGCTGGGGCAGGTAAGAGCCACGACCGTGTGCCGGGGGGGGGGGGGCGGCTGGGGCAGGTAAGAGCCACGACAGTGTGCCGGGGGGGGGGGGGCGGCTGGGGCAGGTAAGAGCCACGACAGTGTGCCGGGGGGGGGGGGCGGCTGGGGCAGGTAAGAGCCACGACAGTGTGCCGGGGGGGGGGGGCGGCTGGGGCAGGTAAGAGCCACGACAGTGTGCCGGGGGGGGGGGGGCGGCTGGGGCAGGTAAGAGCCACGACAGTGTGCTGGGGGGGGGGGGGGGCGGCTGGGGCAGGTAAGAGCCACGACAGTGTGCCGGGGGGGCTGGGGCAGGTAAGAGCCACGACAGTGTGCCGGGGGGGGGCGGACGGCTGGGGCAGGTAAGAGCCACGACAGTGTGCCGGGGGGGGGGGGGGGCGGACGGCTGGGGCAGGTAAGAGCCACGACAGTGTGCCGGGGGGGGGGGCGGACGGCTGGGGCAGGTAAGAGCCACGACAGTGTGCCGGGGGGGGGGGGGGGGGGGGCGGACGGCTGGGGCAGGTAAGAGCCACGACAGTGTGCCGGGGGGGGGGGGCGGACGGCTGGGGAGGTAAGAGCCACGACAGTGTGCCGGGGGCGTCGGCTGGGGCAAGTAAGAGCCACGACAGTGTGCCGGGGGGGACGGCTGGGGCAGGTAAGAGCCACGACAGTGTGCCGGGGGGGGGGGGGGGGCGGCTGGGGCAGGTAAGAGCCACGACAGTGTGCCGGGGGGGGGGGCGGACGGCTGGGGCAGGTAAGAGCCACGACAGTGTGCCGGGGGGGGGGGCGGCTGGGGCAGGTAAGAGCCACGACAGTGTGCCGGGGGGGGGGGGCGGCTGGGGCAGGTAAGAGCCACGACAGTGTGCTGGGGGGGGGGGCGGCTGGGGCAGGTAGGAGCCACGACAGTGTGCCGGGGGGGGGGGGGCGGCTGGGGCAGGTAAGAGCCACGACAGTGTGCCGGGGAGGGGGCGGCTGGGACAGGTAAGAGCCACGACAGTGTGCCGGGGGGGGGGCGGCTGGGGCAGGTAAGAGCCACGACAGTGTGCCGGGGGGGGGCGGCTGGGGCAGGTAAGAGCCACGACAGTGTGCCGGTGGGGGGGGGGGGCGGCTGGGGCAGGTAAGAGCCACGACAGTGTGCCGGGGGGCGGCTGGGGCAGGTAAGAGCCACGACAGTGTGCCGGGGGGGGGGGGGGGCGGACGGCTGGGGCAGGTAAGAGCCACGACAGTGTGCCGGGGGGGGGGGCGGCTGGGGCAGGTAAGAGCCACGACAGTGTGCCGGGGGGGGGGGCGGCTGGGGCAGGTAAGAGCCACGACAGTGTGCCGGGGGGGGGGGGGGGGCTGGGGCAGGTAAGAGCCACGACAGTGTGCCGGGGAGGGGGGCGGCTGGGGCAGGTAAGAGCCACGACAGTGTGCCGGGGGGGGGGGGCGGCTGGGGCAGGTAAGAGCCACGACAGTGTGCCGGTGGGGGGGGACGGCTGGGGCAGGTAAGAGCCACGACAGTGTGCCGGGGGGGGGGGCGGCTGGGGCAGGTAAGAGCCACGACAGTGTGCCGGGGGGGGGGCGGCTGGGGCAGGTAAGAGCCACGACAGTGTGCCGGGGGGGGGGGGGCGGCTGGGGCAGGTAAGAGCCACGACAGTGTGCCGGGGGGCGGCTGGGGCAGGTAAGAGCCACGACAGTGTGCCGGGGGGGGGGGGCGGCTGGGGCAGGTAAGAGCCACGACAGTGTGCCGGGGGGGGGGGCGGCTGGGGCAGGTAAGAGCCACGACAGTGTGCCGGGGGGGGGGGGCGGCTGGGGCAGGTAAGAGCCACGACAGTGTGCCGGGGGGGGGGCGGCTGGGGCAGGTAAGAGCCACGACAGTGTGCCGGGGGGGGATGGCGGGGGAAGGTGAGAGCCACGACAGTGTGCCGGGGGGGGGGGGGGCGGCTGGGGCAGGTAAGAGCCACGACAGTGTGCCGGGGGGGGGGCTGGGGCAGGTAAGAGCCACGACAGTGTGCCGGGGGGGGGGATGGCGGGGGAAGGTGAGAGCCACGACAGTGTGCCGGGGGGGGGGGGCGGCTGGGGCAGGTAAGAGCCACGACAGTGTGCCGGGGGGGGGGCGGCTGGGGCAGGTAAGAGCCACGACAGTGTGCCGGGGGGGGGACGGCTGGGGCAGGTAAGAGCCACGACAGTGTGCCGGGGGGGGGGGGGCGGCTGGGGCAGGTAAGAGCCACGACAGTGTGCCAGGGGGGGGGGGGCGGCTGGGGCAGGTAAGAGCCACGACAGTGTGCCGGGGGGGGGGGCGGCTGGGGCAGGTAAGAGCCACGACAGTGTGCCGGTGGGGGACGGCTGGGGCAGGTAAGAGCCACGACAGTGAACCGGGGGGACGGCTGGGGCAGGTAAGAGCCACGACAGTGTGCCGGGGGGGGGGGCGGCTGGGGCAGGTGAGAGCCACGACAGTGTGCCGGGGGGGGGACGGCTGGGGCAGGTGAGAGCCACGACAGTGTGCCGGGGGGGGGGGCAGGTAAGAGCCACGACAGTGTGCCGGGGGGGGGGGGCGGCTGGGGCAGGTAAGAGCCACGACAGTGTGCCGGGGGGGGGGGGGCGGCTGGGGCAGGTGAGAGCCACGGCAGTGTGCCGGGGGGGGGGGCTGGGGCAGGTAAGAGCCACGACAGTGTGCCGGGGGGGGGGGGGCGGCTGGGGCAGGTAAGAGCCACGACAGTGTGCCGGGGGGGGGGGGGGCGGCTGGGGCAGGTAAGAGCCACGACAGTGTGCCGGGGCGGGGGGGGGGCGGCTGGGGCAGGTAAGAGCCACGACAGTGTGCCGGGGGGGGCGGCTGGGGCAGGTAAGAGCCACGACAGTGTGCCGGGGGGGGGGGGGCGGCTGGGGCAGGTGAGAGCCACAAGTCGGGGACAGACAGGGGTTTGGGTGCCGTATCCAGCCCAGAGCGAGCGACACGGACTGGGTACGGAGAAAGACGGGAGACTGGCGCGGTCGGACTCAGACCTCGGTCTGCACCGATCACAAGCAGAGGACGGTCGAACAGGTCAGGGTAGGGACGTCGCTATGGTATCAAAGCAGTCCCACATGGATGCACCGACAGAACAGCAGCCAATCAGTACAGGGACAAGCAGACACCGGGCCTCACCCAACGCTATCAATTATTCCATAAACTTACTCGTATACTTTATTCCATAAACTTACTCGTGTAAATTTTAGTGGCGTCGCCACCAAAATTTTGAGTGTGTGTGTGGGGGGGGGGCAGCCAGGGGTTTGGGGGCCAGCCAGGGGTTTGGGGAGACAGGCAGGGTGTTTTTTTGGGGGAGGGGGGTGCAGCCCCATAGAGCTAAATGTTACAATTGTGCGAATCTTGGGGGGGCGGATTCCGGCCGGAGCAATCGGGGGGGGGGGGGGCAGGACCCCGGTGGCGACGCCCATGTGGTGTACTGTTTTATTATTCAAGAATATTAATTGTTATGCTACGCCACCACCCATGAACAGATCACCAAACTATTCTTAACCCGCGACTTACTGGGGGGGGGGGGGGGTATTTTTTACTCCCTCCCGTTATTTTGCAATAACTCCTAAACCAACAACATTATCGTCACCAATCTTTCGATACCTTCTCTTACATCAATTCTACACTTGTTGTCTAAAGTAAAAAGATGAGGTGATGATAGGTCAACCGATAATGACATCAGAGTGACGTCATGTTCTTCGCTTTTTGTTGAAAAATAATGGTTTGCGGAAAACGCTGACAACGGTACAATACTTGAGATAAATTAAATTTTCTTAAATCAAATTACTAACAATAGACTGAGCTATCAAACTGCATTCTCATATTTTTTTTTATTAATTCAAAATTTTCAGAAATCCAAATAATTTTTTTCAAAACAATATTTTCAACACAAACAAATCAGAGTTATCCAAAAACCGGAATATATGTGATCCAGACGTGTTCGATTAATATATGTACCAAATTTGAAGTGGATATCTTCAAAAATGACTGACTTACGACCTTTAACCCTATTCCCTGCGGGGCAGATTCTGCCCCCCCCCCGGTGTTTTTTCACTTGCCACTTCTAAACCGTTAGGCCTAGCTTCCTGAAACTTTGTGACTTTTCCCAAAATTAAATGGCGTGTGTTGTGTCAAAATTTTGAGAGATAAAAAATCGCTCCAGCAGAGGCGGTTCCAGGCTCCTGTTTTGGGGAGGGTGTTACGAATGCGGTTTTGCGGCGCATATTTCCTTCGTGGTTTGCAGTGCAATAAATGCATCAGAAACAATTGCAATGCAATATGCATCATAGATACTGGGATTGTACATATTTTGGGGGCAGAAGCGCACTCAGGATTAAAAAATGGGAGGCGATACCCACCCTCAAATTAGGTCCAACTTCAAATTAGTAAGATGATAAAAGCGTTACGCGCATGGTGCCCCTATGGTTTTTTCCTGGATCCGCCTATGCGCAATATATCAAATTTAACAAATTACAGCATATAATGCCCACATGTGACGTTCATGTCCCAAACAATCACGAAAAATATTTTTTTTTTCATCAGAAAATCCCCCATTTTACATTCTCTGAATACGCCTATGTTTTTTTTTTGTCTTTTGATATATCGAAGACCAATACATTTGAAGCTCGAAAACGTTTGGGGCATGAAAATCGGTCGAGCCACATGGCCGCAATGACCTTTCAAAAAACACCCAAAATTTTTGGATTTTTTGCCCCTGGTCCCCCATTTTTGAACAAACAAAAATTTCGGGGTCCAAAAAGAGATCTTGTCATGACGAATCCAATGACGTTTACTCCATCGAAATCGACCGAGCGGTTCTCGAGATCTCTGGGGGGAATCTGCCCCCCCCCCCCCCCGCAGGTTAGCGTAATTCTTGCCGCCCGCAGGGAATAGGGTTAAATGACGAAAATTAGCCACCTATCACAGCATGCAATAAAAAAAATCCGTTTTTGCTTTTTATTTCTATTTATATAGAACAAACAATGTTCTAAGGTCATTTTTCGCGTTCTAGACGACAAACAAACCCATAAACATGGGTTACAACGCCTAATGACCGTACTCTGCATTTTGACCTCGTGACCTCAGATTACCTTGACCTGACCCAGGGTCATAAACAGCTTAGAATGGTACTTAGAAGTGTCAGACATACGAATCATACCGATTTATGGACTGCTTATGCGTTTAATATCGCAATTTTGCGCGACAATTCCATCCATCGAGACCTTTTGACGCGGTCAAACATTTTGTACTTGACCTGACCTGTGACGTCATCGGTTACCCCGAGGTCAACAATATTAGGTGTCCCTCGATAAATTTCCCAGGGCTATCGAATGCCGTTTTAATTTATGTTTCCAATCGGTCCAGTAGTTCCGGAGATCCGAGGGGGGGGGGGGGAAACTAGCCCCCCCCCCCCCAAGTAGGTCGCGTTATGAAATATATCCCAGTAACTCGCGGGTTAAGAAGCCCTCGTTAAATTATCATGCCATGGCACTGTATTGTTAGTCACGAATAATTCATAGCTGGTATTCAATATTCATCACATAAGGCTTCGTCGGGCTGCTGCCATTGAAAATGGAACATGTTTGGCATCAATCAATTTTGCAGAAGCTTTGAGAAAAAAAAAAAAAAGCATTCGCTCAGTAACACATACTAGGCAGGTTAAGACTTGCTCGTACTCGCATCGAAGTGTGCTAGGTTTGTGTGACAGCTCTATTATAAGTTATGTTTTGTCATACCGATTCACTATGCCGATTCACTGCCGAATTTACGTTGACGGTCCCCATACATGAGTCATTGACTCCACATGAATATCCTATACAGCATACAACATAACAGGTAAAACATTGCATTACTTTCAGCGGGTCATGCGAATGCACATGCATGCATGCATGCTCATTGTTCATGTTTCGTCAGCTGAAACTTAGCACCTGGCACTGAAACATGCGATTGGACCGTACGGCAAAGCACAGTCGCACAGCGTGCCGAAGACCCCTAAGAAGTAAGTTTGTTAGAATACGTGTCTCCAGTCTTCAGCCAACCACCGCCGGGTTAAAGGGAGGCACGTTCGCGCCGAAAACGACAGAGGCATGCTCCGTTAAAGGGAGGCACGTTCGCGCCGGAAACGACGGAGGAATGCTCCGTTAAAGGGAGGCACGTTCGCGCCGGAAACGACGGAGGAATGCTCTGTCTAGCATAACGTCTCGTCAATGGCGCGGGGAAGGTCGGCTCCGTTGGCATCACCGCTTAGAGAGGGGGTTAGACGAGTCAGCAGCGTGGTAGTCTGCGGCGGGCAGCAGAACGCTGCAGAAATCCGTCACCAGAACAGGCACTGAATAGACATGGACAGCGCGACAGGTCACATCACACGCCACCTGCTGAAAACCAGATGATGAGGCAGATGGGGAGAAAAGACGGTCATTTAACCCGCGCCCCGCTGGGGGGGGGGGGGGGGGGCAGAAACTGCCCCCACCCGGATGTTCTCGATAACTTGAAAACTATGATAGATATCGACGTGAAACTTTCAGTACCTTATGGATCATCAATCCTGCGTCTTCTAACCAAATTTCAGTGAAATTGATCAGTACTTTGGGAGATATTGACGTTTTAATGACGTCATGTCATGCCATTTTTGGTGCAAAAACGATAAATGTTTGAAAAATCGTAGAAAATAGACATTTGATGCAAATTGCAAATAAAAACGTAAAAGCAAGAAAATGATATTGTCTTCCAAATGGCTTTCTCGGATTTGCACAAATTTGGGTTTTTGACTCCCAAAATTAAAAAAGGAAGATGTTTTCGGAAGAATTTCCACAAAGTTAAAAAAAGATATACAAAAAAAAAACGGAAAACATATTAGAGAACCAAGTAGAACGATACCAAAACCAAATTTCCAAGCAGTATCTTTATTTTTGACTGACTTATGGCTCCCTAAGTATAAGTAACTCATGATGTCATTCTTTGAAGTTACGTTTTTTGCTTTTAGTCACCAGATACAGACAAATAAATGTCACCGCTGTATTTCTGAGACAAAGCCGGTCTAGCAACATGCCGTTTTTATTTAAATTCATATACTTCAAATGTTGTCCTTTTTGTGACCTGACCTTGACCTGAGGGCCATTATGTGGGGTCGGGTTGTGAAAATGACTGACTATTATCACACTTTGTGCGATAATAGTCGTAATCTGAGGCTCTGAATGGGAAGTATGGTCCAAACACCCAAATACCTCAATTTTGACATTTTACCTGACCGTGACCTGGCATGTGACCTTATTTGGAAAGTTTCGCGTATACTTTAGATGCGTCTCATTGAGAGCTTTCAATAGCCACCTTGCGCGTCTGACTGCGGTTACTGGTTCGGAAGATAACGAAGGGGCAGAATATGCCCCCCCCCCCCCCCCCCCCCCAGCGTGGCGCGTTCGGCTGGAGACCCTAGCGGGGCGCGAGTTTTAACGTGGAAATAGAGTGAAAACTGATGCAGGAGCAATGCTGTGGTGAAAGATCACTTATTCAGAACACCGGGGGACAAAGGACGCGGGAGCTCCTCCACCGTTAGCACAGCTGCAGAGGTAATATCAGATGCGACAAGACAGAGGGTATGTACTTCGAGTCCACATAGAACCAGAAACTCCAGAAAAATCCTCTACCGCTGGACGAGAATATAGCATCCAACTCTACCGCTGGATGAGAATATAGCCTCCACCAGCCGCCGTTATACCGTCTCCTATAATCCAGAGCAGAGCGTTAGCGTTAGGTAAAGCCGCCGCCGTCTCTGTCCTCTGGTTGGTCACCTGACTCGGCGCTGCGCCGTCCAGTGTCGAGCTCAGAGCCTCGCTGCTCCCACGCCGGTCCCTGGAAAACGGCACCTGTAGACGGACACACTGCGGTCAGCCGTGAGGTCAGACACACTGTCGGCCGTGAGGTCAGACACACTGCCGGCCGTGAGGTCAGACACACTACCGGCCGTGAGGTCAGACACACTGCCGGCCGTGAGGTCAGACACACTGCCGGCCGTGAGGTCAGACACACTACCGGCCGTGAGGTCAGACACACTGCCGGCCGTGAGGTCAGGCACACTGCCGGCCGTGAGGTCAGACACACTACCGGCCGTGAGGTCAGACATACTGCCGGCCGTGAGGTCAGACACAGCGGTTAGCCGTGAGGTCAGACACACTGCCAGCCGTGAGGTCAGACACACTACCAGCCGTGAGGTCAGACACACTGCCGGCCGTGAGGTCAGACACACTGCCGGCCGTGAGGTCAGACACACTGCCGGCCGTGAGGTCAGACACACTGCCGGCCGTGAGGTCAGACACACTACCGGCCGTGAGGTCAGACACACTGCCGGCCGTGAGGTCAGGCACACTGCCGGCCGTGAGGTCAGACACACTTCCGGCCGTGAGGTCAGACACACTGCCGGCCGTGAGGTCAGACACACCACCGGCCGAGAGGTCAGACATACTGCCGGCCGTGAGGTCAGACACACTGCCGGCCGTGAGGTCAGACACACTGCCGGCCGTGAGGTCAGACACAGCGGTTAGCCGTGAGGTCAGACACACTGCCAACCGTGAGGTCAGACACAGCGGTTAGCCGTGAGGTCAGACACACTGCCAGCCGTGAGGTCAGGCACACTGTCGGCCGTGAGGTCAGACACACTGCCGGCCGTGAGGTCAGACACACTACCGGCCGTGAGGTCAGACATACTGCCGGCCGTGAGGTCAGACACAGCGGTTAGCCGTGAGGTCAGACACACTGCCAGCCGTGAGGTCAGGCACACTGTCGGCCGTGAGGTCAGACACACTGCCGGTCGTGAGGTCAGACACACTACCAGCCGTGAGGTCAGACACACTGCCGGCCGTGAGGTCAGGCACACTGCCGGCCGTGAGGTCAGGCACACTGCCGGCCGTGAGGTCAGACACACTGCCGGCCGTGAGGTCAGACACACTGCCGGCCGTGAGGTCAGACACACTGCCGGCCGTGAGGTCAGACACACTGCCGGCCGTGAGGTCAGACACACTGCCGGCCGTGAGGTCAGACACACTGCCGGCCGTGAGGTCAGACACACTGCCGGCCGTGAGGTCAGACACACTGCCGGCCGTGAGGTCAGACACACTGCCAGCCGTGAGGTCAGACACACTGCCGGCCGTGAGGTCAGACACACTGCCGGCCGTGAGGTCAGACACACTGCCGGCCGTGAGGTCAGACACACTGCCAGCCGTGAGGTCAGACACAGCGGTCAGCCGTGAGGTCAGACACACTGCCGGCCGTGAGGTCAGACACACTGCCGGCCGTGAGGTCAGACACACTGCCAACCGTGAGGTCAGACATAGCGGTCAGCCGTGAGGTCAGACACACTGCCATCCGTAAGGTCAGACACACTGCCGGCCGTGAGGTCAGACACACTGCCGGCCGTGAGGTCAGACACACTGCCGGCTGTGAGGTCAGACACACTGCCGGCCGTGAGGTCAGACACACTGCCGGCTGTGAGGTCAGACACACTGCCGGCCGTGAGGTCAGACACACTGCCGGCCGTGAGGTCAGACACAGCGGTCAGCCGTGAGGTCAGACACACTGCCGGCCGTGAGGTCAGACACAGCGGTCAGCCGTGAGGTCAGACATACTGCCGGCCGTGAGGTCAGACACAGCGGTTAGCCGTGAGGTCAGACACACTGCCAGCCGTGAGGTCAGACACACTGCCAGCCGTGAGGTCAGACACACTGCCAACCGTGAGGTCAGACACACTGCCAGCCGTGAGGTCAGACACACTGCCAGCCGTGAGGTCAGACACACTGCCAGCCGTGAGGTCAGACACACTGCCAGCCGTGAGGTCAGACACACTACCGGCCGTGAGGTCAGACACACTGCCGGCCGCCACCGACAACACCTGAAACACACCACCATCTGAAACACAGCTAAGGTCGGCGCAGTGGTCAGCCGCTGGCAGGGCATCTGCTTTGGTCATCAGAGGCCGCAGACAGTATGGGGCAGTAGTCAGCGCTCAGCTGTCCGCCTCCGGGACCTCACATGGTCGGCAGGGGCCGCCGTGGAGCCGGATAGGCCGGAGGGGCAGACTGTGAGGTCAGCGGTGGCCGCCACAGGGGACCTCACTTGGTCGGCAGGGGCCGCCGTGGAGCCGGAGAGGCCGGAGGGGCAGACTGTGAGGTCAGCGGTGGCCGCCACAGGGGACCTCACTTGGTCGGCAGGGGCCGCCGTGGAGCCGGAGAGGTCGGAGGGGCAGGCTGTGAGGTCAGCGGTGGCCGCCACAGGGGACCTCACTTGGTCGGCAGGGGGCGCCGTGGAGCCGGAGAGGTCGGAGGGGCAGACTGTGAGGTCAGCGGTGGCCGCCACAGGGGACCTCACTTGGTCGGCAGGGGCCGCCGTGGAGCCGGAGAGGTCGGAGGGGCAGGCTGTGAGGTCAGCGGTGGCCGCCACAGGGGACCTCACTTGGTCGGCAGGGGCCGCCGTGGAGCCGGAGAGGTCGGAGGGGCAGGCTGTGAGGTCAGCGGTGGCCGCCACAGGGGACCTCACTTGGTCGGCAGGGGCCGCCGTGGAGCCGGAGAGGTCGGAGGAGCAGACTGTGAGGTCGGCGGTGGCCGCCACAGGGACCTCACTTGGTCGGCAGGGGCCGCCGTGGAGCCGGAGAGGTCGGAGGGGCAGGCTGTGAGGTCAGCGGTGGCCGCCACAGGGGACCTCACTTGGTCGGCAGGGGCCGCCGTGGAGCCGGAGAGGCCGGAGGGGCAGACTGTGAGGTCAGCGGTGGCCGCCACAGGGGACCTCACATGGTCGGCAGGGGCCGCCGTGGAGCCGGAGAGGTCGGAGGGGCAGGCTGTGAGGTCAGCGGTGGCCGCCACAGGGGACCTCACTTGGTCGGCAGGGGCCGCCGTGGAGCCGGAGAGGCCGGAGGGGCAGACTGTGAGGTCAGCGGTGGCCGCCACAGGGGACCTCACTTGGTCGGCAGGGGCCGCCGTGGAGCCGAAGAGGCCGGAGGGGCAGGCTGTGAGGTCAGCGGTGGCCGCCACAGGGGACCTCACTTGGTCGGCAGGGTCCGCCGTGGAGCCGGAGAGGCCGGAGAGGCAGGCTGTGAGGTCAGCGGTGGCCGCCACAGGGGACCTCACTTGGTCGGCAGGGGCCGCCGTGGAGCCGGAGAGGTCGGAGGGGCAGGCTGTGAGGTCAGCGGTGGCCGCCACAGGGGACCTCACTTGGTCGGCAGGGGCCGCCGTGGAGCCGGAGAGGCCGGAGGGGCAGGCTGTGAGGTCAGCGGTGGCCGCCACAGGGGACCTCACTTGGTCGGCAGGGGCCGCCGTGGAGCCGGAGAGGTCGGAGGGGCAGGCTGTGAGGTCAGCGGTGGCCGCCACAGGGGACCTCACTTGGTCGGCAGGGGCCGCCGTGGAGCCGGAGAGGCCGGAGGGGCAGGCTGTGAGGTCAGCGGTGGCCGCCACAGGGGACCTCACTTGGTCGGCAGGGGCCGCCGTGGAGCCGGAGAGGTCGGAGGGGCAGGCTGTGAGGTCAGCGGTGGCCGCCACAGGGGACCTCACTTGGTCGGCAGGGGCCGCCGTGGAGCCGGAGAGGTCGGAGGGGCAGGCTGTGAGGTCAGCGGTGGCCGCCACAGGGGACCTCACTTGGTCGGCAGGGGCCGCCGTGGAGCCGGAGAGGCCGGAGGGGCAGACTGTGAGGTCGGCGGTGGCCGCCACAGGGGACCTCACTTGGTCGGCAGGGGCCGCCGTGCAGCCGGAGAGGTCGGAGGGGCAGACTGTGAGGTCGGCGGTGGCCGCCACAGGAGACCTCACATGGTCGGCAGGGGCCGCCGTGGAGCCGGAGAGGTCGGAGGGGCAGGCTGTGAGGTCAGCGGTGGCCGCCACAGGGGACCTCACTTGGTCGGCAGGGGCCGCCGTGGAGCCGGAGAGGCCGGAGGGGCAGGCTGTGGGGTCAGCGGTGGCCGCCACAGGGGACCTCACTTGGTCGGCAGGGGCCGCCGTGGAGCCGGAGAGGCCGGAGGGGCAGGCTGTGAGGTCGGCGGTGGCCGCCACAGGGGACCTCACTTGGTCGGCAGGGGCCGCCGTGGAGCCGGAGAGGCCGGAGGGGCAGACTGTGAGGTCGGCGGTGGCCGCCACAGGGGACCTCACTTGGTCGGCAGGGGCCGCAGTGGAGCCGGAGAGGTCGGAGGGCAGACTGTGAGGTCGGCGGTGGCCGCCACAGGGGACCTCACTTGGTCGGCAGGGGCCGCCGTGGAGCCGGAGAGGCCGGAGGGGCAGGCTGTGAGGTCAGCGGTGGCCGCCACAGGGGACCTCACTTTGTCGGCAGGGGCCGCCGTGGAGCCGGAGAGGCCGGAGGGGCAGGCTGTGAGGTCAGCGGTGGCCGCCACAGGGGACCTCACTTGGTCGGCAGGGGCCGCCGTGGAGCCGGAGAGGCCGGAGGGGCAGCGGTCAGCCGTGAGGTCAGCGGTGGCCGCCACAGGGGACCTCACTTGGTCGGCAGGGGCCGCCGTGGAGCCGGAGAGGCCGGAGGGGCAGGCTGTGAGGTCAGCGGTGGCCGCCACAGGGGACCTCACTTGGTCGGCAGGGGCCGCGGTGGAGCCGGAGAGGCCGGAGGGGCAGGCTGTGAGGTCAGCGGTGGCCGCCACAGGGGACCTCACTTGGTCGGCAGGGGCCGCCGTGGAGCCGGAGAGGCCGGAGGGGCAGCGGTCAGCCGTGAGGTCAGCGGTGGCTGCCGCCGGGGACCTCACTCTGTCTTCAGAGGCCGCCGAGGGACGATAGAGAGCAGTGCTATTTGTAGTGAAGCGCACACAGGCCACAGCTGTCGAGCTGTGACAACTGACAAGCATGGCCGATAACACGCGAGACCGACAATACCACCAGTCACGTGCAGCGCGGCAGTGGTGGCATAAAGCAACAGAACGTGCAAATCAAACTCCCGGATACCAGCCGGGGACAACAGCGCACAACAGCGACGCGCCAAATAACCACAGCAGTTGTGGCGCCCCTAAACCCCAATGCGCCGCCACATCGGCACTAGTAACTACGACATGTGTCACTCACCCGGTGATTTGGCACGTCAGGTGCCACACAACACGCACCCGGTGATTTGACACGGCAGGCGTCCCACAACATGCCACGCACGTATCACTTCCCCACTCCCCACAGCGTGCACACACCCGGCGCCAGCGCGCGGTCTGACCCGGCCGCCGCGTCACGTACCTGCTCCTGGTCATGTCCCTGGCGCAGTCCTGTGGCGACTGACCCGGGAACGAGTCCTGGTGCAACTGCAGCGAGAACGGGTAGAACACCTGTGTGAAGCGGCAGAAGTCGACGCGCCGCACCTCGGCGTTCACCGCCTCATCGTACACGTCGTGGCTGAAGACGAGCAGGGTGCTCTCGATCCCGCGGGCCGCGCGGAGACTGGCGATCAGCTGGCGCAGATAGTCCAGCCGCGTGTGGACCTGGATCACAATGACCACGTCCGAGTCGGCGAGCGGTGCCGCCGGCCGGAAGCCGCTGGGAGCGTACACCAGCTGCTCGGCGTTCAGACGCGCCACCGTACCGGCCAGCCAGGGCGGCAGGGGGGTGGTCGGCGGCGGCGGAGAGGTGCTGGCGGCAGGCGGCGGTGACGCCGAGGGAGGGGTCTCCTCCGCGGATGGAGAGGGGGCGCCGGGCGCGGCCGCAGGCGCCGGGGAGTGGAGCTGGAGCATCAGGAAGGCCAGCACCAGCAGGAAGACGATGACGGTGCGCAGCAGGCGCGCCAGCAGCCGCGGCAGCATGGCGCCCGCAGCGCCGCCTGCCGGAGAGACAGGCAGTTAGTCAGTCGCAGTGTGGGGACGAGATGGGGGCGTGAAAAAGAAAAGGGAGAGGGATCAGGGAAGGGAGACGGAGAAGGACATGGAGGGAGGGGACAGAGCCAGAAGGGACGACAGAGATACAACACAACATGTGGCAATTGTGCTATGGTTTGAAGGCATGTCAGGTATATAAAAGCAGATATACAACATACATAATATCAGCTTTCAGTTTAGGCTGCATGCAGTTCAAATCGACCCAGACCTGACGCGGCACGGCTAGAACGCTGCACAGAAGTGAGGGACCATGGCATAGGAGGGACCTCCTATGCCATAGGAGCTGTTCACTGTCCAGGCCCGCCGGCCCACCACGTGGGGTAACCACACCGGTCTCAGTCAGCTGGCCGGCAAACGACCACTTCCGCAGCAGGAAGTCACTGATTCTGCTCGGCAGGCGCCAGACGCGAAGGTCGGGTGCGAGACGCGAGGGTCGGGTTCACCCAGCCCTCCCTCTCCCACATAAGTAATTCTCCCTCACGTACAGTCATTCTACCTCACACACACAGTCATTCTCCCTCACATACAGTCATTCTCCCTCACACACTATGTGTGTGAGGGACAGTCACACACAGTCATTCTCCCTCACACATAGTCATTCTCCCTCACACACAGTCATTCTCCCCCACACACACAGTCATTCTCCTCACACACAGTCATTCTCCCTCACACATAGTCATTCTCCCTCACACATAGTCATTCTCCCTCACACACAGTCATTCTCCCTCACACACAGTCATTCTCCCACACACACAGTCATTCTCCCTCACACACACAGTCATTCTCCCTCACACATAGTCATTCTCCCTCACACATAGTCATTCTCCCTCTCACACAGTCATTCTTTTCCACACACAGTCATTCTCCCTCTCACACAGTCATTCTCCTCCACACACAGTCATTCTCCCTCATACACAGTCATTCTCCCTCACACACAGTCATTCTCCCTCACACACAGTCATTCTCCCTCACACACACAGTCATTCTCCCTCACACACACAGTCATTTTCCCTCACACACAGTCATTATCCCTCACACACAGTGATTCTCCCTCACACACAGTCATTCTCCCTCACACACACAGTCATTCGCCCTCACATACACAGTCATTCTCCCTCAGACATAGTCATTCTCCCTCAAACACACAGTCATTATCCCTCACACACATAGTCATTCTCCCTCACACACAGTCATTCTCCCTCTCACAGTCATTCTCCCTCACACACCCATTCATTCTCCCTTACACACAGTCATTCTCCACCACACACACAGTCATTCTCCCTCACACATAGTCATTCTCCCTCACACATAGTCATTCTCCCTCTCACACAGTCATTCTCCTCCACACACAGTCATTCTCCCTCTCACACACAGTCATTCTCCCTCACACACAGTCATTCTACCCCCACACACAGTCATTCTCCCTCACACACAGTCATTCTCCCTCTCACACAGTCATTCTCCCTCACACACAGTCATTCACCCTCACACACAGTCATTCTCCCTCACACACAGTCATTCTCCCTCACACACAGTGATTTTCCCTCACACACAGTCATTCTCCCTCACACACACAGTCATTCTCCCTCACATGCACAGTCATTCTCCCTCAGACATAGTCATTCTCCCTCAAACACACAGTCATTCTCCCTCAAACACACATTCATTCTCCCTCACCCACACAGTCATTCTCCCTCACACACAGTCATTCTCCCTCTCACAGTCATTCTCCCTCACACACCCATTCATTCTCCCCCACACACAGTCATTATCCCTCTCACACAGTCATTCTCCCTCACACACACACAGTCATTCTCCCTCACACACAGTCATTCTCCCCACACACAGTCATTCTCCCTCACACACAGTCATTCTCCCCCTCACACACAGTCATTCTCCCTCACACACACAGTCATTCTCCCTCACACACAGTCATTCTCCCTCAAACACACAGTCATTCTCCCTCACACCCACAGTCATTATCCCTCACACACAGTGATTCTCCCTCACACACATAGTCATTCTCCCTCACACACACAGTCATTCTCCCTCACACACACAGTCATTCTCCCTCACACACACAGTCATTATCCCTCACACACAGTCATTCTCCCTTACACACACAGTCATTATCCCTATCACACACAGTCATTCTCCCCACCCACAGTCACTCTCCCCCACACACCGTCATTCCCCCTCATACACAGTCATTACCCCTCACGCGCAGTCATTCTCCCTCACACACAGTCATTCTCCCTCACACACAGTCATTATCCCTCACACACAGTCATTCTCCCTCACACACAGTCATTCTCCCTCACACACACAGTCATTCTCCCTCACACACAGTCATTCTCCTTCACACACAGTCATTCTCCCTCACACACAGTCATTCTCCCTCACACACAGTCATCATCCCTCACACACAGTCATTCTCCCTCACACACAGTCATTCTCCCTCACACACACAGTCATTCTCCCTCACACCCAGTCGTTCTCCCTCACACACACACAGTCATTCTCCCCACACCCAGTCATTCTCCCTCACACACAGTCATTCTCCCTCACACACAGTCATTCCCCTCAAACACATAGTCATTATCCCCCACACACAGTCATTCCCCTCAAACACATAGTCATTCTCCCCCACACACAGTCATTCTCCCTCACACACAGTCATTCTCCCTCACACACAATCATTCTCCCTCACACACAGTCATTCTCCCTCACACACAGTCATTCTCCCTCACATACAGTCATTCTCCCTCACACACAGTCATTCTCCCTCACACACACAGTCATTCTCCCTCACACAGTCATTCTCCCTCACACACAGTCATTCTCCCAAACAACAGTCATTCTCCCTCTCACACAGTCATTCTCCCTCACACAGTCATTCTCCCAAACACACAGTCATTCTCCCTCACACACAGTTATTCTCCCTCTCACAGTCATTCTCCCTCACACACAGTCATTCTCCCTCATACACACAATCATTCTCCCTCACACACAGTCATTCTCCCTCACACACAGTCAATCTCCCTCACACACAGTCATTCTCCCTCACACACACAGTCATTCTCCCTCACACACACACAGTCATTCTCCCTCACACACAGTAATTCTCCCTCACACAGTCATTCTCCCTCACACACACAGTCATTCTCCCTCACACACAGTCATTCTCCCTCACACACAGTCATCCTCCCTCACACACAGTCATTCTCCCTCACACACAGTCATTCTCCCTCACACACATAGTCATTATCCCTCACACACAGTCATTCTCCCTCACATACAGTCATTATCCCTCCCACAAACAGTCATTCTCCCTCACACACAGTCATTCTCCCTCTCACAGTCATTATCCCTCACACACAGTCATTCTCCCTCTCACAGTCATTCTCCCTCACACACACATTCATTCTCCCTCACATACACAGTCATTCTCCCTCACACACACAGTCATTCTCCCTCACACACACAGTCATTCTCCCTCCCACACACACAGTCATTCTCCCTCACACATACAGTCATTCTCCCCACACACAGTCATTCCCCTTACACACAGTCATTCACCCTCACACACACATTCATTCTCCCTCACATACACAGTCATTCTCCCTCACACACGCAGTCATTCTCCCTCACACACACAGTCATTCTCCCTCCCACACACACAGTCATTCTCCCTCACACACAGTCATTCTCCCTCACACACAGTCATTCTCCCTCTCACACTCATTCTCCCTCACACACACATTCATTCTCCCTCACATACACAGTCATTCTCCCTCACACACACAGTCATTCTCCCTCACACACACAGTCATTATCCCTCCCACACACACAGTCATTCTCCCTCACACATACAGTCATTCTCCCCACACACAGTCATTCTCCCTCACACACAGTCATTCTTCCTCACACAGTCATTCTCCCTCTCACAGTCATTCTCCCTCACAAACACATTCATTCTCCCTCACATACACAGTCATTATCCCTCACACACACAGTCATTCTCCCTCACACACACAGTCATTCTCCCTCCCACACACACAGTCATTCTCCCTCACACATACAGTCATTCTCCCCACATACAGTCATTCTCCTCACACACATAGTCATTCTCCCTCACATACACAGTCATTCTCCCTCACACACACAGTCATTCTCCCTCACACACACACAGTCATTCTCCCTCACACACAGTCATTCTCCCTCACACACAGTCATTCTCCCTCACACACACAGTCATTCTCCCTCACACACACACACAGTCATTATCCCTCACACACACAGTCATTCTCCCTCACACACAGTCAGTCTCCCTCACACATAGCCATTCTCCCTCACACACAGTCATTATCCCTCGCACACAGTCATTCTCCCTCACACACAGTCATTCTCCCTCACACACAGTCATTCTCCCTCTCACACAGTCATTCTCCCTCACACACAGTCATTCTCCCTCACACACACAGTCATTCTCCCTCACACACACAGTCATTCTCCCTCACACACAGTCATTCTCCCTCGCACACAGTCATTCTCTTTCACACAGTCATTCTCTCTCACACACAGTCATTCTCCCTCACACACAGTCATTCTCCCTCACACACACACAGTCATTCTCCCTCACACACAGTCATTCTCCCTCACACACAGTCATTATCCTCACACACAGTCATTATCCCTCACACACAGTCATTCTCCCCCACACACAGTCATTCTCCCTCACACACAGTCATTCTCCCCCACACACACAGTCATTCTCCCTCACACACACAGTCATTCTCCCTCACACACACAGTCATTCTCACTCACACACACAGTCATTCTCCCCCACACACAGTCATTATCCCTCACACACAGTGATTCTTCCTCACACACATAGTCATTATCCCTCACACACACAGTCATTCTCCCTCTCACAGTCATTCTCCCTCACACACAGTCATTATCCCTCACACACAGTCATTCTCCCTCACACACATAGTCATTCTCCCTCACACACACAGTCATTCTCCCCCACACACAGTCATTCCCCCCCACACACACATTCATTCTCCCTCACACACACCCAGTCATTCTCCCTCACACACAGTCATTCTCCCTCACACACAGTCATTCTCCCTCACACACAGTCATTCTCCTCACACACAGTCATTATCCCTCACACACAGTAATTCTCCCTCACACACAGTCATTCTCCCTCACACGCAGTCATTCTCCCTCACATAGTCATTCACCCCCTCACACACAGTCATTCTCCCCCACACACAGTCATTCTCCCTCACATACACAGTCATTCTCCCTCACACACACAGTCATTCTCCCTCACACACAGTCATTCTCCCACACACACAGTCATTCTCCCTCACACAAACAGTCATTCTCCCTCACACACACACACAGTCATTCTCTCTCACACACACAGTCATTCTCCCTCACACACAGTCATTCTCCCTCACACACAGTCATTCTTCCTCACACACAGTCATTCTCCCTCACACACAGTCATTCTCCCTCACACACAGTCATTCTCCCTCTCACACAGTCATTCTCCCCACACACAGTTATTCTCCCTCACACACAGCCATTCTCCCTCACACACAGCCATTCTCCCTCACACACAGTCATTCTCCCTCACACACACAGTCATTCTCCCCCACACACAGTCATTCTCCCTCACACACACGGTCATTCTCCCTCACACACAGTCATTCTCCCTCTCACACACAGTCATTCTCCCTCACACACAGTAATTCTCCCTCACACACACAGTAATTCTCCCTCACACACAGTCATTCTCCCTCTCACACACAGTCATTCTCCCACACACACACACACAGTCATTCTCCCTCACACACAGTCATTCTCCCTCTCACACACAGTCATTCTCCCTCACACACAGTCATTCTCCCCCACACACAGTCATTCTCCCTCACACACAGTCATTCTCCCTCACACACAGTCATTCTCCCCACACAGTCATTCTCCCTCACACACAGTCATTCTCCCTCTCACACACAGTCATTCTCCCTCACACACATTCATTCTCCCTCTCACACAGTCATTCTCTCTCACATACAGTCATTCTCCCTCTCACACACAGTCTTTCTCCCCCACACCCAGTCATTCTCCCTCACACACACAGTCATTCTCCCTCACACACAGTCATTCTCCCTCACACACAGTCATTCTCCCTCACACACAGTCATTCTCCCTCACACACAGTCATTATCCCTCACACACACAGTCATTCTCCCTCACACACACAGTCATTCTCCCTCACACACACACACACAGTCATTCTCACTCACACACACACAGTCATTCTCCCTCACACACACACAGTCATTATCCCCACACACAGTCATTCTCCCACACACACACAGTCATTCTCCCTCACACACAGTCATTATCCCTCTCACACACAGTCATTCTCCCTCACACACAGTCATTCTCCCTCTCACACACAGTCATTCTCCCTCACACACAGTCATTCTCCCTCACACACAGTCATTCTCCCTCACACACACAGTCATTCTCCCTCACACACACAGTCATTCTCCCTCACACACAGTCATTCTCCCTCACACACACCGTCATTCTCCCCCCCCCCCCCCACACAGTCATTCTCCCTCACACACAGTCATTCTCCCTCACACACACAGTCATTCTCCCTCACACATACAGTCATTCTCCCTCAAACACAGTCATTCTCCCTCTCACACAGTCATTATCCCTCACACACACAATCATTCTCCCTCACACACAGTCATTCTCCCTTTCACACAGTCATTCTCCCTCACACAGTCATTCTCCCTCACACAGTCATTCTCCCTCACACACACAGTCATTCTCCCTCTCACACAGTCATTCTCCCTCACACAAACAGTCATTCTCCCTCTCACACAGTCATTCTTCCTCACACACACAGTCATTCTCCCTCTCACACAGTCATTCTCCCTCACACACACAGTCATCATCCCTCACACACAGTCATTCTCCCTCACACACACAGTCATTCTCCCTCTCACACAGTCATTCTCCCTCACACACAGTCATTTTCCTTCACACACAGTCATTCTCCCTCACACACACAGTCATTCTCCCTCTCACAAAGTCATTCTCCCTCACACACAGTCATTTCCCCTCACACACAGTCATTCTCCCTCACACACACAGTCATTCTCCCTCTCACACAGTCATTCTCCCTCATACAAACAGTCATTCTCCCTCTCACACAGTCATTCTTCCTCACACGCACAGTCATTCTCCATCTCACACAGTCATTCTCCCTCACACACACAGTCATCATCCCTCACACACAGTCATTCTCCCTCACACACACAGTCATTCTCCCTCTCACACAGTCATTCTCCCTCACACACAGTCATTCTCCCTCACACACACAGTCATTCTCCCCACACACAGTTATTCTCCCTCTCACATAGTCATTCTCCCTCCCGATAAAGACCCTGACGATAGCCTCACCACACACACACAGAGACCCACTCCTGCAGCTGCCAACGTCAGCCCCTGATAAAGACCCTGACGATAGCCTCACCACACACACACACAGAGATCCACTCCTGCAGCTGCCAACGTCATCCCCCTGATAAAGGCCCTGACAATAGACTCACCACACACACAGAGACCCACTCCTGCAGCTGCCAACGTCAGCCCCCTGATAAAGACCCTGACGATAGACTCGCCACACACACACAGAGATCCACTCCTGCAGCTGCCAACGTCATCCCCCTGATAAAGACCCTGACGATAGCCTCACCACACACACACAGAGATCCACTCCTGCAGCTGCCACCGTCAGCCCCCTGATAAAGACCCTGACGATAGACTCGCCACACACACACAGAGATCCACTCCTGCAGCTGCCAACGTCATCCCCCTGATAAAGGCCCTGACAATAGACTCACCACACACACAGAGACCCACTCCTGCAGCTGCCAACGTCAGCCCCTGATAAAGACCCTGACGATAGACTCGCCACACACACACAGAGATCCACTCCTGCAGCTGCCACCGTCATCCCCCTGATAAAGACCCTGACGATAGACTCACCACACACACACAGAGACCCACTCCTGCAGCTGCCAACGTCAGCCCCTGATAAAGACCCTGACGATAGTCTCACCACACACACACAGAGATCCACTCCTGCAGCTGCCACCGTCATCCCCCTGATAAAGACCCTGACGATAGACTCACCACACATACACAGAGACCCACTCCTGCAGCTGCCACCGTCATCCCCCTGATAAAGGCCCTGACGATAGTCTCACCACACACACACAGAGATCCACTCCTGCAGCTGCCACCGTCATCCCCCTGATAAAGGCCCTGACGATAGCCTCACCACACACACACAGAGACCCACTCCTGCAGCTGCCACCGTCAGCCCCTGATAAAGGCCCTGACAATAGACTCACCACACACACAGAGACCCACTCCTGCAGCTGCCAACGTCAGCCCCTGATAAAGGCCCTGACAATAGACTCACCACACACACAGAGACCCACTCCTGCAGCTGCCACCGTCAGCCCCCTGATAAAGACCCTGACGATAGACTCGCCACACACACACAGAGATCCACTCCTGCAGCTGCCACCGTCATCCCCCTGATAAAGACCCTGACGATAGTCTCACCACACACACACACAGACCCACTCCTGCAGCTGCCACCGTCAGCCCCCTGATAAAGACCCTGACGATAGACTCACCACACATACAGAGACCCACTCCTGCAGCTGCCAACGTCATCCCCCTGATAAAGACCCTGACGATAGACTCACCACACACACACAGAGATCCACTCCTGCAGCTGCCAACGTCATCCCCCTGATAAAGACCCTGACGATAGCCTCACCACACACACACAGAGACCCACTCCTGCAGCTGCCAACGTCAGCCCCTGATAAAGGCCCTGACAATAGTCTCACCACACATACAGAGATCCACTCCTGCAGCTGCCAACGTCAGCCCCCTGATAAAGACCCTGACGATAGCCTCACCACACACACACAGAGACCCACTCCTGCAGCTGCCACCGTCAGCCCCTGATAAAGGCCCTGACAATAGACTCACCACACACACACAGAGACCCACTAATGCAGCTGCCACCGTCAGCCCCTGATAAAGACCCTGACAATAGCCTCGCCGCACACAGTGGTCCTGTCGTCATCGACCAGTGAGCTGCGCCGGCCGTCCGGCCGACACCGCCGAGCTGTGTCCCGCTGTCCCGCTGTCCCGCTGTCCCGCTGTCCCGCCACCGACTCACTTTGGCAAGCGACGGCCTGCAGACGGCGGCAGCGGCGGCGGCGGCGGCGGCTGCAACACGCTGGTGGCATGCTATACTACGCTGCAATGTAGGGCATTCCACTACACTGCAATGCATTACACTGCACTGCAAAACACTACCCGACACTATCCTGCACTACATTGTAGCACAGTTCACCACCGTGTGTTACACTGCACTACACAGTACTGCAACGCACTACACAGTACTGCAACGCACTACATTGTACCACAGTTCACCACCGTGCACCGCACTACACCGCACTACACTGCACTGCGCTGTACTAAAAGACAGCGTTCTGCCCGACAGCGGTCACGACCAAGGGCGCAGATATCTATTAGTAAGCGCCTCCGTCCGACTCCGATAAGGGCAGAACGCTGCCACCACGTCAACGATAACCTAGCCACCACGGTCAGAACGATAACCTAGCCACCACGTCAGGCATGGCGCCAACGACTGCTGCTCGTGGAATAACACACACAGACACACCACTCGAGGGATTCGAGCTGCCGCGGGAGTACCCACACCGTACCCGCTGCAGGTACGGTATAGGGGAGACCGGGGCTGAATGCATCAATGTTTACATTTACCGTCCTAGCCGTCGACTCGTGGAAGATATATTAAATCGGACATTTCTGTAGGAAAAGTGTGCCTTTTCTCCACCAAAATAGGTACATATTCATTTGTATTGTAAAAATATAAATAAGTAGGTAAAGCGACAATTTTAAGAAAGCTCTGCAAGTGATGCATTTAACCCGCTACCGGGGCAGGTTGCATCTACCCCTAACGTATACAATGAATAACGTATACAATGAATAGCAAAAACGTACTCATATTAAAAAAAAGTTGTTTTATTGGTCACTGTATTGTATATCAATTATACTCGTATTCACTATTAAATTATATTTAACATCATATTATTTGTATTACTATATATTCCACGCTATTAATTAATGTTCGTTATTTATGTCATATTAACTTGGCGTTGCAACCTGCCCCTTCACAAATGATTCAATTTGCCCCATCCCCACTTTGATTTGTTTTGAGCGCAAAAGTGGTGGAAGCTTAAGCAGTTCAGACAAGATATTCCGTCGTTTTAACGCCAGAAGCACATTCTACGAAAATATTATGCCCGTTTCACAACACCTGAAGTTGCAAAGAGTCCACTATATTGTGTATTGATTGGCAAACATTTACTTTCTTCCTCAAAAATCACTCTTTCGGCGTCTGCCAGGTCAGCCAGCTTCTAACAGAGCTTGTTTCGCCGTTGCAACTTGCAAAGGGTTTGCGTATGCGCGTTTCTTGTAGACCCACTGGCGTTTCCATCTGAAGGGTAGTTTTTGAGTTATAAGCTCTGATGCATTCAACCCGTGATGCATTTAGCCCTGGTCTCCCCTTCCACTACCTATGTACGATGAGAACATGATGCACTGATATGTACGCCCTGAACGCCATCCATGGTGTCACATGGTGCTCTGCCAGGGGCGGCGCCACAGACTTCTGCCAGGGGTGGCAAAATTGATTGAGTAGGTACGCGTGTATCCCAGGGGCGCAGCCAGACCTTCGGCAAGGGGGGGGGCACGTCATCCCCAGGGGGCCCCCTCGGCCAACCCCCCCCCCCAACAACAACAAAACGCGAAATGGTATCTCCTCGGCGGATTTAGGCCTCTATATTTTGCAGGGGCCCTAAATGATCGCAAAACAAACGTCAGACAGACCCATGTTGAACAGACCCCATGCGTAAATTGACTAATAAGTATGTAGTCTGATACAAAATAATTTGCGGCAACTGACTCCCTTTGGCACCATGTGAAGTATTAACGCGCGCACCGACGTGGGGTGCGGATATCCGCCCACCTGAAGTTTTCGTAAATATTGGGAAAACGGCGATGTGCAGCGCCGCCAAACTTAGCATAGCTATTCGGGCATCAATTATCCACATTGTTTGTATTTTGCTATCTCGAGTCATCTCAGGTCAGGTCAACAGTTCATGTTAAGTGACTCCACCTCCAAGCAAGTTTCTGAAAGTTTGTGGTCGTGCCAAAGCCAGAGTGATTGGCCGAACGGTTTCAAACTCACAGGACTTAATTAGGCCATAAGTACCTACAATTCGTTTATCTTGAATTGTGCATATCGGTGACCTAAGGTCAGATCAATTTCGTGACCTCGTGATTATAAGTAAATGGATACAAATGAAAACACGTATAAATCCACAGTAAATGCTTAAATTTGACCAGTTTTCACCAGATACACCATTATGGTGCCGCATGCAAAGACCCAAGTCACATTTTTGTTCTGTGACCTCTACGAGGTCAACTCAGGTGGCCCCGAGGTCATGCGTGGTTTTTCTTCAATAACTCTTTGCCAAATCAAGGTAGAGTAATGTAGTTCTCAACATTGTGTTTGGCTCGTCGAGACGCGTTGATTGATGTAAAATTTCAACTTGACCTGAGCACAGGTCAGGTAAATTTGGGGAATTACCCAACTAGGTCATGGTCATACGATATACTATTCGATGCGTCTCGACGGAGAAACACAATGGTGAAAACTGTAGGCATCACTTTATCACGCGTATGTCAAAAGTTATTCCCTAAAAACAATTCCGCGATTTTTAGAATGTTTCAAGTTCGATGGCCTCCCTGAGCTATTGACCTTAGATTAAATCTGATGGAGCCTGAGTGACAACAAAAAACATTTTCCTTCGGACGTTTTTAGCGCGTCGTTTTCGCGTCTCTCTTTTCTTTTTCAAGCGTGTCTCTTTTTGTTTTCGAGATATATACTGTTTTTGGTAAGGATACCATCCATATATGGCCGAAATTTTACTTTTGTTGACCTCTGTTAACCTCCATAATGACCTGGCCTAAAAA
Organism: Chirona hameri; assembly: GCA_036785665.1. Lineage (NCBI taxonomy): Eukaryota > Metazoa > Arthropoda > Thecostraca > Balanomorpha > Balanidae > Chirona > Chirona hameri. The sequence goes on from JAXIVJ010003056.1 coordinate 61,435, forward strand.
TGAACTTAGTACTTTCATAATACCTTGTTTCGAGCTATCTAACATTTTTGTTATGTCTGTCGCTATGTTTCATTTTTTTAATCTTAGAGGGCAGGTATCCCCCCCCCCCCCCCCCCTGTCGGTTCGAAGTTGGCGCGGACCCTGTCGGTGCGCGGGTTAACAATTTTAGTTGCACGCACAAGGCTCCTCGAAGGTCCCAGCAGCAACACAATGAAGAAGAGGCAACGCGAAACTTCGGGCCCTCAACATTTTACGTTGCCCCGATTGCTCACGTTTGTGACAAATTACATTGCAAACACATACATTCGAGGTAATTCACTGACGTATAGACTATTGAATGTGGAGGCGCTTTACGCGAAACGATCCGTCATAAGTTTGCAAAGACTAAATATAAAAAATATAAAAAAAAGAAAAAAAGACAACTTCAGAAAACAGCAACGCATAAAACTTCAGTCGAACATGTTGAGCGCTCATGTGCTTATCAAGTAGCTTGTCTTAGTTTAAGGCCACTGGCAGATCCAGCAGCTGGCGAGGGGGGGGGGGGGCAAAGAGGTCATACCTCAAACCGCCCGAAATCGGCCACAAATTGACACATTCCCTGATTTTAAAATAATAATTAAGCAACTTAACCAAGGGAATGTTCACCATCAAAACTCAATACGAAACGAAATTCAATGGCTGACCTTGTACCGGCGCTGCCCGATCAGTAACCGGTCGGTTGCAAGTTGTGGGCGGAGTCAACGGCGGAACTACAGAGCGACCGGACGTTAGCCTCTAATCCGAGCTCGTATTGTGTTTAACATTACGAGTGAATGGAAAGCGCCCTAAATTTGCGTGTGACACTAACCAACTTTTATAATAAAATTAGTGCAGGGCCTGAAACGTCCATTGCGAGAAATTTGTCCATACCTTCTGCCAGCATCAGTAGCGGATATCAGTCCATACCATCAGTCCATACCTTATGATGCATCAGTAGCGGATCGAGGGGAGGGGGCGTAGGGGCTGAAGCCCCCTGCCTTAGAAAACGACGCCCTCGGGCACCGCGGCGCCGAAGGCGCCGCGACGACGTTCTTGCAAAGCATTTGCCGGCGCCGAAGGCGCTGTAGCGTTCTCGGGAGGCCGCCAGGGCGCCTTTGTCTACCGACATAGTCGTAGCACTGTTGACAGGCACCCTGGCACCCTCAGAAGACAGCTTGCCGACCTCACAACGCATTATGCCGCTCTCAGAAGGTACATCGCCGCCCTCGGAAGGCATCATGCCAGCCCTCGGAAGGCATCATGCCGCCCTCGGAAAACATCGTGTCGCCCTCGGAAAACATTGTGTCGCCCTCGGAAGACATTTTGCCACCCTCGGAGTGCATTATACCGCCCTCGGAAGATGTCTTGTCGCCCTCGGAGGGCATCCTGCCGCCCTAAGAGCGCATGATGCCGCTCTTGGAAGGCTTCATGCCGCCCTCGGAAGACATCTTGCCGCCCTCGGAAGGCATCATGCCCTCCTCAGAATCCAGAGAGCATTATGCCGCCCTCGGAAAGCATCATGCCGCCCTCGGAAAACATCTTGCCGCCCTCGGAAGACATTTTGCCGTCCTCGGATGTGCATTATGCCGACCTCGGAAGATGTTTTGTGGCCCTCGGAAGGCATCTTACCGCCCTCAGAGCACATTATGCCGCCTCTGGAGTGCAATATGCCGCCCTCGGAAGGCATCCTGCTGCCCTCAGAGCGCATTATGTTGCTCTTGGAAGGCATCATGCCGCCTTCGGAGACATATTACCGCCCTTGGAAGACATCTTGCCGCCCTCAGAGCTCATTATGCCGCCCTTGGAAAGCGTCATGTCGCCCTCGGAAAACATTTTGCCGCCCTCGGAAGACATTGTGTCGCCCTCAGAGTGCAATGTGCCGCCTTCGGAGTTCGGAAGACGTCTTGCCACCTTCGGAAAGCATCTCTTGCTACCCTCGGAAGGTATCATACCGCCCCGGATGGCACCTTGCCGGCCCGAAAGCGATGCGGTGCCCCGGTGCACTCAGAATGGTGGCACCCTGACGCCTTCAGCTTCCCTCCGACAGCGACCGGGCATCCGTGACCTTCGAAACCAATAACACGCTTTTGCCCCCTCCCCACACTCCCGATAGCGCCCTGGATGGCGCCCACGAAGAGGCCTGGACCCCCATGAAATAACCGTGACACTTTTGTAATATGCCTGGCGAGGCGTTGAAGGTGCTGACGTATTGTACCTTTCACACTCGGGGCGCCTAAAAATAGTTTGGATGAATGTCCAATGTCCATGATGTCCACAGCTCCACAGAAACGTTTTCAGTGTCGGTCACCGATTTGTACGCGATTTGGTCCTAAGGACTAAGGTCAAAACGAACCTCCTGCTTTACAAAAATCGGGTCCATTTTGACCTTACTGGTCTTCTTCAAGATCAAATTCAAGGTCAAACGATGGGGAACGCTGTAGCGCCCAAAGTTACCGTCCGATCGCGACAAATTGGTCTCAAACGATTCCTTGTGCCAGTTCCAAGATGACAAGAATGTTCAGAGTTGTGCCCCGTGACCTTCAAGGTCAAACCCCATGACCTTTAATGTCAAATTCAGGGTCAAAGGACGGCATTTTTCCCCCGTCCTTTCCATTTCCAGAATGATAAGCATTCTTAGAGTTGTGCCTCGTGACCTTCAAGTTAGCACCCAAAGTTGGGCGCTACAGCGTTCCCCGTCCTTTGACCTTGAAGGTCACGGGTAACAAATGTACTCTAAGAATGCTTGTCATCCTGGAAATGGGCAGGGGGCATCGTTTGAGACCATTTGTGTTGCAATCAGACGCAAACTTTGGGCGCTACAGCGTCCCCCGTGCTTTGCAATTAAATAAGATTTTACTTTGAATTTTGGTGTGGGTATCGTTCATACTTGGTTATCCAATATATATATATATATATATATATATATATATATATATATATATATATATATATATATATATATATATATAGATAGATAGATAGATAGATAGATAGATAGATAGATAGATAGATAGATAGATAGATAGATAGATAGATAGATAGATAGATAGATAGATAGATAGATAGATAGATAGATAGATAGATAGATAGATAGATAGATAGATAGATAGATAGATAGATAGATAGATAGATAGCTAGCTAGCTAGCTAGCTAGCTAGCTAGATAGATAGATAGATAGATAGATAGATAGATAGATAGATAGATAGATAGATAGATAGATAGATAGATATATATATATATATATATATATATATATATATATATATATATATATATATATATATATATATATGTATGTATATATATATATATATATATATATATATATATATATATATATATATATATATATATATATATATATATATATATATATATTACATTTTGTTATATCTTTGAAAATTTATATCTTGTGGGATTTTTCCTAAACAAATCAGTTTGTTGTCCAAAACTAACAAAAATGCAAATCCGAGATAGCCTTTTTGAAGAAAATTGAATTTTCTTTCATTTGATTTGTTTTCTTCAATTTGCTTTACAACTCGATTGTC
>JAXIVJ010003056.1:70000-99279 GCA_036785665.1 Chirona hameri
GTGGGTGGGTGGGTGGGTGGGTGGGTGGGGTGGGGTGGGTGGGTGGGTGGGGTGGGGCGCTCCACTCAGCGTGTTAACCCTCGCCCTACGGGAGTTTTTTTCACCTTCGCCCTACGGGGGGGGGCTGACAGGCCCCCTGTTAGCTTCCAAACCAAGCAACTTAGAGCAATGCGGTAAAACCAGCATGTTTCCTGTCATGAGAGGAATCTAACAGTATGCGACTTTTAGGTTTCAGGTCAACGGGTGACCTTGCAGGTCAAGTGAATGACCTCGGATTTACCACGTCCAGAACAGCGATTTTGCTCTTCAGAAAACCTCAAAATTAGAAATTGATAAATGTAAATAAAAAGGCATGTTCCTAGACCAGTTTTGGCTCAGAAATACAGATAAGATTTGTTCGTATCTTGTCAAAAAGAGTCAAAAAAGTTTTTTTTTTAAATGACGTCATCAGTTTCTTACACTCAGGGAGCCATCACTCAGTCAAAAATAAAGATATTGCTTTGAAATTTGGTATGGGTATTATCCATACTCAGTTCTCTCACATGTATTCGTTTTTTTTCTAAAATCTTCGAAAATTTTGATTTTGTGGGGATTTAAAAAAAAACAGTTTGTTTTTATTTTAGAGGTCAAAAACGCAAAATGTTGTAAATCCGAGATTGCCATTTTAAAGAGAATGCCATTGTGCATCTTTGGTGAATTGCGTTTGCAATTTCCTTTAAAACTCTGTTTTCTACCATTTTTCAAATATGTATCGTTTTTCCACCAACATGACGTCATCAAAACATGATTATCTCCCAAACTGCTTTAGCAATTTCAATTAAATTTGTACAGCATACGTATAATTGTTGTAAACTCAGCAACCAAAGGTTTCAGCAAGATGCGCTGCATGTGTAAACATGTATTCAAGAAAACCTCAGGGGGGCCTGTCAGGCCCGCCCCCCCCCCCCCCCCCCCCCCCCCGTAGGCGAGGGTTAAAGGGTCTACCTTGTCAGCGCTGAAATCTCCCACTGCGGGCCAGGGGCGCCACCAATCACACCGCCGCGCTGACGCAGCACCAACAGATCGGCGCAGTGCGCAGCTGGTGGCTGGATAAATTAACAGTGGCGGCGCCAGCCTTCTGTGACTGGTTAGGCAACGCTTTCGGGCAATACCTAATGCACGTGTTAAATGACCCATTTTCGGGAAGTCATATTTCAGATTCCATCAAACCGAATTGGATGCAACTGCTTCCAAAAGACAGGTCGTTCAATTATCTTGTTGTGATTCAATATCTTTGTTCACGTAACCCAGCCAAATTCCTACGGCGTACAGGGTGAAGATTTAACTTCACGTGACACCGGCCGCACCCGCGGCTCGGATCGCATCTCGTTTCTCCGCGCGGAGGCGCCCCGAGCTTTTTTTCCCGGAGCTGCCTAAAACCATATTCCGGGGGGGGGGGAGATTACTTCTGGCAATTTGCCAGGAAAAGAATTACGTTAACCGGTTTATGTGAACCCGGAGCAAGCTAGGGAATCTATTTTACGTTAAGTGAATTGTTCAAAGTAAATCTAATGTCATCTTACGTTAAGTTTTTCGTTCAAAGTCAAAATTTAATCAAACACGAGACACACATGCATACACATTTTATTCCATACTCACACAGACACACATACACTTGAACATACACTTGTGAAACGGTGTCAGTGTTGCCGGAGCCGGGGCGCCATCATTGCAGCAACGGGAGACTGTTGCCAGTCTCCCTGGCTCAGGCACCCCGGCGAGACCTGGTTGTGCGATGTATTTTGCTGGGAGAAAAGTCCTAAATAATAAAAAAAAAACATCGTCTAACGCAAAGGGGAAAAACCTGCGCAGAAAGACAAAATTGCGCTAGGCAAAAAGACCCTGTTATATTTGATTAACTAATCGTGTTTGGTAAATAAAATAAAAAAGGAGGCCAATCAATTCAGGATAATTATCACCTAACAGCGTTTGAAGATTTAATGTGATTCGATTTTGTTGCGTGTAATCTATTATTTTCTGACGTTTGACATTGTGCCCAGGGCAAGTAATAAGCAAATGTGCAATTGTATAACGCGGATAACCTGGGCAGTGTTGGCAATTTGGGGGCGGAAGATTGTCTAGAATATAATAATGCGTAATTGTTGTATGACCGAGGCGGAGGCGTGCTAATACTATTTCTTTTTCTCTACAATTCTGTTGACTAGATATACAATGTTTGACTTTTTGCTTGATCGGATGAAGGTGAAAATGCGGAGCAGCTTTGGCGCTGGCGCAATATCTCGCGCTGGCGCAATATGCTAAATGGTAGATTTATATAATTTAAAACGTCTGATACAGGGCTTGGAAAATGGTTTTCTGAAGGCAATTATAGGCTTAATTTCGCAAGTCTGTCGGCTTCCTCGTTTCCCGGGATCCAGAGAAACTTGATTGTTCTATGTTTGTTGTTTAAATATTTGATTAGCTGTCGAATTTTGAAGACTATCGGGTTTCTGCAATCACGAATCGAGGAAATGGCAAAGAGCGAGGCGGACGAATCTGTGCATATGACTACTTCTTTGAGTTTTTCCTTTCTAATATATATTAATGCTAATAAAATTGATGATAACTCTGCTGTGATCACGCTATATATCTCTCTCGCCTCGAGCCAAATAGCACAGGTACATCACAGCGCATGCGCAGATCACATTGTCCCAAGTCATAATTAGCCGCACCCGATGAACACGAGGGTAAATAGATTTTCACCAGGTGCTCGCTAGTCGCTGCGCTGCGGCACTCCCCGAGGGATGGGGGGGGGGGGGTTTCGTAGACAACTGACGTTCGTTTTCCGGGCGTAGTCGGAAACAATTTGTATAACATAATCGAACCTGACCTAACCTTTACAGTCATTACGGAGGGGGGAATCTGCCCCCTTCTGGATTTTCTCTATATCTTAAAAAAAACATAATAGATATCGACATGAAGCTTGATGCTGTATGTCGATATCGACATGAAGCTTGATAAGTACTTGATGCTGCATCAACTACACGTCTTTCTATAAAATTTCGCTGAAATTCATGCAGGACTTTGGGAGATAATGACGTTTTAATGCCGCAGCGCAGCGAGCGCCTGGCGTACATCAGTTGTCCAATGTATATACGCTGAACACGAGCATTTGCTTGCGCCTCTTTAAGCGCAAATGGTGAGGCCTACCATTTATGCCAAACATATTGGCGATATACTGGTCCTAGCCAAGACTTTTAGCCAAACACTTTGGCTTAAGCTGGCTTAGGCGGCGTGCCTTAGTGCCCAAGTTTTCGCCGCTTTGGCAGCCTTTGTTTTTGATACGGAAAACCAAGCACGAATGCAGCTAAATTAAAACTGCATCATAAGCATGTAATAATGTAAATTTTAGTACGCAATCTTACTCTGCATAGGTTAGCATGGTTAATTTCTTGCCATTTGAACGCAAAAGATGTGTCAGGAACACTTTCTATGGTATTTTCCTATGATTTTAGACAACGAAACTCTTACAAAACAGTGCAAGAATATGGTTTCAACTTTGGTTAGGCACTGCCTAAAGTGCCGTAATGGACGCGCCGCCACTTGAAATTAAGCGAGATGGATCACCCAGGAAAGCATTGGGATAACAAACGTTTGTTTTGGTAAGATAATAACTGTGATATTTATTTAGTCAAATGATTACTTATATACCAAAAGACGACTTATATACCAAAAGACGACTTATATACCAAAAGAGGCTCCTACAACACACGCCACGCTTTATGAATTGAAAGTACAAAGAGCAGGGAAAAATGGAAATCCGGGCCAGATAATCCGGGCCAGAAAAATGGAAATCCGGGCCAGATAATCCGGGCCAGATAAATGGAAATCCGGGCCAGATAATCCGGGCCAGAAAAATGGAAATCCGGGCCGTCTCCAAACGACCCATCGTTGTTTTCACCGCGAATTTGACCTTCAAGGTCAAAAGCCACGGTTCTGTGGTTTTTTTTAGTACGGCTTGATATGAACACGAGCATTCAAATTGGTCCATTATTTTGGTCAGCTGGTGAAAAACTCAGGCGTGTTGGTGCGTCCCCGTCCGTTGACTTTGAATTTGACCATGAAGACGAGCTTTAATTGCGAAATGAATATCATACTCTTGATCAGCGTGTCGAAATTTAGAGTGGTTTGAAAGCAGCCTCAACTCGACGCTGAGTCCAAATATGACTACGTCGCCAACCTCAACGGATAGGTATTGACAAATGGACACATTAAAGAAAGGAAATATCACGCAGGCAGGTGCCAGGATTTTTATCAGGGGGGGACGTAAGTGGCGGATCAAATTTCGCTCCATTTCGTTAACGATCGTTGACCGGGGGGGGGGAGGAGGTCGGGTAGTCACAAAATCGCATTTTATCTAGTGTACCCTGGTCTGCTCATGACCCATAGCTACGTCCCTGATATCACGAGGGCCTAACTATCATAACTATTACGGGCCGAACTATTTTCCGTGCTATTTGTTTGTCGCAAGGGTCAGTTATTGTGTTCGCAATGATACCTTCGAAGTAATGGTGCCTATTGCAGGTACATTTTTTCTTCAGAGTAATTTGGTGTCACGACAGCGCACGTAGCTGCTGATACCCTAATATATCCAAGATAGATCAATGCAGGGACGTAGGAACGTCACAAAAGTGACGGGGCCAGTGAAACTTTGATCTCGTCTGGAGATAAATCCAACCCCGTATGTAAGATTTCTTTGCAGATTTGGGCTCTTCTCGCCTTGGCGAACCTTTTGCCATACACAATTTTCCTCACCAAGAAAAATACAATAAAAGGCGGAAAATAAATAAATAAATCGCGGAAGCAAAATACAGTTTTTAGCCCCAAAAAATGGCGGAAAAGTGAGGGGCCGTGGCCCCAAGCCCTGTTCCTACGCCTACCTATGGATCAATAGTCTAGTCCGATGCGGTACCTCGATGTTGCAGTAATTCGAGACCAGCCGTGGGAGACTTCATTTTTTTTTTTACTTGCTCTTCAAGGATGCCATCCCAGTTTTGTTTTGCCATCCCAGTTTTAATAGTCGAAAGGCATGACAAAACGACACGAGTAGCGGCGTTAAGCGGCGTTAAGCGGCGTTAAGCGGCGTTAAGCGGCGTTAAGCGGCGTGTCCACATTTAACACGTCATGACACGATTGCTACACAGAGACCAGGCGCCATCTAGAGACATACATTTTTAAAAGACATAAATTTTCAGTACAACAAAGAGCCTCATGGGCCCGTCCTGGGTTGTACGGCACACATGGACGTGAACGGCACACATGTGACAACGGACATGAACGGCCAAATACATTGCCTCGCAGGGCACCATATCATGTAATACACACTAACCATTTTCAGAATTTAACATCCAGTACATATACATCGTTAACCCTACATCGTCCTGCACACACGAACTACTTTACTAAGCGGTCATTAGGGGATTATACGGGCTTCCGTCCTGAAAGTAAATGCACTCTTTTGCAGTTGTATGAGCTTTAAACACGTTTAAGACATATAACAGGGACCTCAATGCTCATTTAGTCCATTATTTCAGCAATTATCAGCGTTAAAACTTGGGCTTTTTCGAGACTAGTATCAGATAACGAGTACTTGATCGGCACTACTGTCCACCACTTTTATCAGAAGATCAATTTTAGAGTTTTGAATTATCTGCAAGTCCTACACTGGATCACAAAATTATTATGCAATTCAAAACTGACGGGACTTTGTATTACTACATACTGTTCGTTGAGGTTTTGTGTTTTTGTGGTTTTCTTATCTCTGGCCTTTAGCGTTGAGAATTTGGTGGTGGCGTATTAATTTTTTGGCATGAAATTCATGAAAAATATATAATTTTATGGGAAAACTAGGTAACTGCTGCTGTCATTGGAACAAAACAAGTTTATTTTCTTTCAAATATTGCTTATTTTACCGGAAATGTGCCATAAGTGAGGTGTTTTTATTAGCATAAAAGAGATGACTGGCTCTGCCTCAGCCGGTCCTGCAGAAAATACGCGGTGGCATCACCGCGCACTTTGGAATGTCCTTACGTGCAGAAGAGGTCATTTCCAGAAAAATATGGCTACCGTGGGACTTCAACCACCTTTTATAAGCACGTTTTACTATGTAACTCAATTATTCTGGGGAAAAACCGTATCATCCCTTTAACACGCGCCCTGGAGAGGGGGGGGGGGGGGCGAAATCCGCCCACCCCTCCGGTTTTTCAAAGATAGCATAACAATGGCAGCGCGCAATGCTGCCGTTTTTTGCACACCTGTTTAGAAATGAACTTCCTATATTATGTAAAATTCTTGGCCTCGGGTATTCTCAGGTCAGGTCACCAGATCAGGTCACGTGATGACCTCAACTCCAAAACGTTTGCAGTAGGACCACAGCCGCAGTATTTTACGCCGATCAGTTTCAATCTTGCAGAACTTCATAAGGTCATAGATATTAACAATTTGTGTATCTCGGATTTCTAATATCGGTGACCTAAGGTCAGGTCAATTTCGTGACCGCCAACACTTTTTTTTGTCAATAACTATCGACATAATGAAGATAGAGAAGAGAAAATGGTACTAATGTGTTTGTCTCGTCGAGACTCGTCTCCCAATATGTAACTTGACCCACTTGGGTCACCACTTGACCTTGACCTGAGGTCAAATTTTTCAGTTAACCTAACCCAGTCACCATGAATATGATTATAAGCGCCTTGACAAGACAAACGCGATGGCGTAAACATTATTGATTTATCTTTATTAGGTAAAACGTTATTTGCGAAAAACAGTTTGCAAAAAATCACCTTTTTGACATTTGATGACCTCTGGAGCCTAAACTATTGACCTGAGCTCAAATCTGAGGACACTTATGTCGATTGCATTTTTCAAGGGCTTTCGATTGCTTTTTTCCGTTTGCTGCTAACTAGCATAGTTACCGATATATTTGGGGGTGTTCGAAGCGAAGTCTTGAAAACTTGAAAATCTGACCCTTGATGACCTCTGGTGACCTCAATATTGACCTGAAAAAAAAATGAACGAAATACTTTCGAAAGAGCTTGTCTCGAGCTATCTAACGTCGTTTTCCGCTTGTCGCTACGTTGCGTGGTTTTCGAGATCATAGGGGGGGGGGGGCGAAATCCGCCCCCCCCCCCTCCAGGGCGTGTAATTATCTGAGGCCCTCCAGGGCTCGTGTTAAACCATACTTTCACGCGCAATACTGACCACTTGGTAACATCCTCGATGACACCAACACGATTAATCAACCCCGAAGCAGATAGCACACAGCCTCTGCGACGCGACAAACAAGAGAGAGGGCTTGCGACATCTGATGACAATCCTGAATCCCCACAGAGTGCACGCACAGTGCACACACCGGACACAGTGCACCGGGCACAGTGCACACACCGGACACAGTCCAGTAACAGGGCGGATACAGACGGTCGGGAGGGGAGGCAAATACCAGAGAAAGTCTGACCAAATTCCAAAACAAACTCATCGGGTTTCGCTTCCTCGTGCACCAATCAATCATTATTTTTAAAATAAACTTGCCTTGGTAAAAGTTACTGATTTTTTTAACATGAGGAAATTAAACAAGTTCGTCCGATTTCGATCTTTTAGGGGGGCATGGCTCCGATGTCGCCCCCCCCCCCCCGTTGGATCCGCCAGTGGCCCGGCAGAGCTGCCTAGTCTGATATTAACGAAAACAGCGCCAGACACCAGCTGCAGTGTTCTGTCCCACAAAAACGGCAACCACAGGACGTTGCCAAGGGCGACGTGTCTGCCGTGTCTGCCGTATCGCGGCGGTCAGCCACGGCCCAACTCCGACCACAAGGCTGCCTCAGCCGGCCGAGGGGAGCGCAGCACTCGAGGGGAGCTGTGAGCTGTGGAGAGGGTCGGGGAGGGGAGCGCAGCACTCGAGGGGAGCTGTGGAGAGGGTCGTGGAGGGGAGCACATCACCCGAGCGGAGCTGTGGAGAGGGCCGGGGAGGGGAGCACTCGAGGGGATCTGTGAGCTGTGGAGAGGGCCGGGGAGGGGAGCGCAGCACTCGAGGGGAGCTGTGGAGAGGACCGGGGATGGGAGCGCAGCACTCGAGGGGAGCTGTGAGCTGTGGAGAGGGTCGGGGAGGGGAGCGCAGCACTCGAGAGGAGCTGTGAGCTGTGGAGAGGGCCGGGGAGGGGAGCGCAACACTCGAGGGGATCTGTGAGCTGTGGAGAGGGCCGGGGAGGGGAGCGCAGCACTCGAGGGGAGCTGTGGATAGGGCCGGGGAGGGGAGCGCAGCACTCGAGGGGAGCTGTGGAGAGGGCCGGGGAGGGAAGCGCAGCACTCGAGGAGAGCTGTGGATAGGGCCGGGGAGGGGAGCGCAGCACTCGAGGGGAGCTGTGGAGAGGGCCGGGAGGGGAGCGCAGCACTCGAGGGGAGCTGTGGAGAGGGCCGGGGAGGGGAGCGCAGCTCTCGAGGGGAGCTGTGGAGAGGGCCGGGGAGGGGAGCGCAGCACTCGAGGAGATCTGTGAGCTGTGGAGAGGGTCGGAAGGGGAGCGCAGCACTCGAGGGGAGCTGTGGAGCGGGCCGGGGAGGGGAGCGCAGCACTCCAGGGGAGCTGTGGAGAGGGTCGAGGAGGGGAGCGCAGCACTCGAGGGGAACTGTGAGCTGTGGAGAGAGTCGGGGAGGGAAGCGTAGCACTCGAGGGGAGCTGTGAGCTGTGGAGAGGGTCAGGGAGGAGAGCGCAGCACTCGAGGGGAGCTGTGAGCTGTGGAGAGGGCCGGGGAGGGGAGCGGAGCACTCGAGGGGATCTGTGAGCTGTGGAGATGGCCGGGGAGGGGAGCACAGCACTCGAGGGGAGCTGTGGAGAGGGCCGGGGAGGGGAGCACTCGAGGGGATCTGTGAGCTGTGGAGAGGGCCGGGGAGGGGAGCGCAGCACTCGAGGGGAGCTGTGGAGAGGACCGGGGATGGGAGCGCAGCACTCGAGGGGAGCTGTGAGCTGTGGAGAGGGTCGGGGAGGGGAGCGCAGCACTCGAGGGGAGCTGTGGAGAGGGTCGGGGAGGGGAGCGCAGCACTCGAGGGGAACTGTGAGCTGTGGAGAGAGTCGGGGAGGGAAGCGCAGCACTCGAGGCAAGCTGTGAGCTGTGGAGAGGGTCGGGGAGGAGAGCGCAGCACTCGAGGGGAGCTGTGAGCTGTGGAGAGGGCCGGGGAGGGGAGCGCAGCACTCGAGGGGATCTGTGAGCTGTGGAGAGGGCCGGGGAGGGGAGCGCAGCACTCGAGGGGAGCTGTGGAGAGGGCCGGGGAGGGGAGCGCAGCACTCGAGGGGAGCTGTGGATAGGGCCGGAGAGGGGAGCGCAGCACTCGAGGGGAGCTGTGGAGAGGGCCGGGGAGGGGAGCGCAGCACTCGAGGGGATCTGTGAGCTGTGGAGAGGGTCGGGAAGGGGAGCGCAGCACTCGAGGGGATCTGTGAGCTGTGGAGAGGGCCGGGGACGGGAGCGCAGCACTCGAGGAGAGCTGTGGAGAGGGCCGGGGAGGGGAGCGCAGCACTCGAGGGGAGCTGTGGAGAGGGTCGGGGAGGGGAGCGCAGCACTCGAGGGGAACTGTGAGCTGTGGAGAGAGTCGGGGAGGGAAGCGCAGCACTCGAGGGGAGCTGTGAGCTGTGGAGAGGGTCGGGGAGGAGAGCGCAGCACTCGAGGGGAGCTGTGAGCTGTGGAGAGGGCCGGGGAGGGGAGCGCAGCACTCGAGGGGATCTGTGAGCTGTGGAGAGGGCCGGGGAGGGGAGCGCAGCACTCGAGGGGAGCTGTGGAGAGGGCCGGGGAGGGGAGCGCAGCACTCGAGGGGAGATGTGGATAGGGCCGGGGAGGGGAGCGCAGCACTCGAGGGGAGCTGTGGAGAGGGCCGGGGAGGGGAGCGCAGCACTCGAGGGGATCTGTGAGCTGTGGAGAGGGCCGGGGAGGGGAGCGCAGCACTCGAGGGGTGCTGTGAGCTGTGGAGAGGGCCGGGGAGGGGATCGCAGCACTCGAGGGAACTGTGGAGAGGGCCGGGGAGGGGAGCGCAGCACTCGAGGGGAGCTGTGGAGAGGGCCGGGGAGGGGAGCGCAGCACTCGAGGGGAGCTGTGGAGAGGGTCGGGAAGGGAAGCGCAGCACTCGAGGGGAACTGTGGAGAGGGCCGTGAAGGGGAGCGCAGCACCCGAGGGGAGCTGTGGAGAGGGCCGGGGAGGGGAGCGCAGCACTCGAGGGGAGCTGTGAGCTGTGGAGAGGGGAGGGGAGGGGAGCGCAGCACTCGAGGGGAGCTGTGAGCTGTGGAGAGGGTCGGGGAGGGGAGCGCAGCACTCGAGGGGATCTGTGAGCTGTGGGGAGAGTTGGGGAAGGGGAGCGCAGCACTCGAGGGGATCTGTGAGCTGTGGAGAGGGTCGGGGAGGGGAGCGCAGCACTGGAGGGGAGCTGTGAGCTGTGGAGAGGGTCGGGGAGGGGAGCGCAGCACTGGAGGGGAGCTGTGGAGAGGACCGGGGATGGGAGCGCAGCACTCGAGGGGAGCTGTGAGCTGTGGAGAGGGTTGGGGAGGGGAGCGCAGCACTCGAGGGGAGCTGTGAGCTGTGGAGAGGGCCGGGGAGGGGAGCGCAGCACTCGAGGGGATCTGTGAGCTGTGGAGAGGGCCGGGGAGGGGAGCGCAGCACTCGAGGAGAGCTGTGGATAGGGCCGGGGAGGGGAGCGCAGCACTCGAGGGGAGCTGTGGAGAGGGCCGGGAGGGGAGCGCAGCACTCGAGGGGATCTGTGAGCTGTGGAGAGGGCCGGGGAGGGGAGCGCAGCACTGGAGGGGAGCTGTGAGCTGTGGAGAGGGTCGGGGAGGGGAGCGCAGCTCTCGAGGGGATCTGTCAGCTGTGGAGAGGGTCGGGGAGGGGAGCGCAGCACTCGAGGGGATCTGTGAGCTGTGGAGAGGGTCGGGGAGGGGAGCGCAGCACTCGAAGGGATCTGTGAGCTGTGGAGAGAGTCGGGGAGGGGAGCGCAGCACTCGAGGGGATCTGTGAGCTGTGGAGAGGGTCGGGGAGGGGAGTGCAGCACTCGAGAGGAGCTGTGAGAGGGCCGGGGAGGGGAGTGCAGCACTCGAGGGGAGCTGTGGAGAGGGCCGGGGAGGGGAGCGCAGCACCAGAGGGGACCTGTGGAGAGGGTCGTGGAGGAAGGCGCAGCACTCGAGGGGAGCTGTGAGCTGTGGAGGGGGTTTGGGAGGGGAGCGCAGCACTCGAGGGGAGCTGTGGAGAGGGTCGGGGAGGGGAGCGCAGCACCCGAAGGGAGCTGTGGAGAGGGCCGGGGAGGGAAGCGCAGCACTCGAGGGAAACTGTGAGCTGTGGAGAGGGTCGGGGAGGGGAGCGCAGCACCCGAGGGGAGCTGTGGAGAGGGCCTGGGAGGGAAGCGCAGCACTTGAGGGGAGCTGTGAGCTGTGGAGAGGGTCGGGGAGGGAAGCGCAGCACTCGAGGGGAGCTGTGGAGAGGGCCGGGCAGGGGAGCGCAGCACTCGAGGGGAGCTGTGGAGAAAGTCGGGGAGGGGAGCGCAGCACTCGAGGGGAGCTGTGGAGAGGGTCGTGGATGGGAGCACAGCACCCGAGGGGAGCTGTGGAGAGGGCCGGGGAGGGGAGCGCAGCACTCGAGGAGATCTGTGAGCTATGGAGAGGGCCGGGGAGGGGAGGGCAGCACTCAAGGGGATCTGTGAGCTGTGGAGAGGGCCGGGGAGGGGAGCGCAGCACTCGAGGGGATCTGTGAGCTGTGGAGAGGGCCGGGGAGGGGAGCGCAGCACTCGAGGGGAGCTGTGGAGAGGGCCGGGGAGGGGAGCGCAGCACTCGAGGGGAGCTGTGGATAGGGCCGGGGGGAGCGCAGCACTCTAGGGGAGCTGTGGAGAGGGCCGGGGAGGGGAGCGCAGCACTCGAGGGGATCTGTGAGCTGTGGAGAGGGCCGGGGAGGGGAGCGCAGCACTCGAGGGGTGCTGTGAGCTGTGGAGAGGGCCGGGGAGGGGATCGCAGCATTCGAGGGAACTGTGGAGAGCCCCGGGGAGGGGAGCGCAGCACTCGAGGGGAGCTGTGGAGAGGGCCGGGGAGGGGAGCGCAGCACTCGAGGGGAGCTGTGGAGAGGGTCGGGAAGGGAAGCGCAGCACTCGAGGGGAACTGTGGAGAGGGCCGTGAAGGGGAGCGCAGCACCCGAGGGGAGCTGTGGAGAGGGCCGGGGAGGGGAGCGCAGCACTCGAGGGGAGCTGTGAGCTGTGGAGAGGGGAGGGGAGGGGAGCGCAGCACTCGAGGGGAGCTGTGAGCTGTGGAGAGGGTCGGGGAGGGGAGCGCAGCACTCGAGGGGATCTGTGAGCTGTGGGAGGGTTGGGGAGGGGAGCGCAGCACTCGAGGGGATCTGTGAGCTGTGGAGAGGGTCGGGGAGGGGAGCGCAGCACTCGAGGGGAGCTGTGAGCTGTGGAGAGGGTCGGGGAGGGGAGCGCAGCACTGGAGGGGAGCTGTGGAGAGGACCGGGGATGGGAGCGCAGCACTCGATGGGAGCTGTGAGCTGTGGAGAGGGTTGGGGAGGGGAGCGCAGCACTCGAGGGGAGCTGTGAGCTGTGGAGAGGGCCGGGGAGGGGAGCGCAGCACTCGAGGGGATCTGTGAGCTGTGGAGAGGGCTGGGGAGGGGAGCGCAGCACTCGAGGAGAGCTGTGGATAGGGCCGGGGAGGGGAGCGCAGCACTCGAGGGGAGCTGTGGAGAGGGCCGGGGAGGGGAGCGCAGCACTCGAGGGGAGCTGTGGATAGGGCCGGGAGGGGAGCGCAGCACTCGAGGGGAGCTGTGGAAAGGGCCGGGAGGGGAGCACAGCACTCGAGGGGATCTGTGAGCTGTGGAGAGGGCCGGGGAGGGGAGCGCAGCACTGGAGGGGAGCTGTGAGCTGTGGAGAGGGTCGGGGAGGGGAGCGCAGCCCTCGAGGGGATCTGTCAGCTGTGGGGAGGGTCGGGGAGGGGAGCGCAGCACTCGAGGGGATCTGTGAGCTGTGGAGAGGGTCGGGGAGGGGAGCGCAGCACTCGAAGGGATCTGTGAGCTGTGGAGAGAGTCGGGGAGGGGAGCGCAGCACTCGAGGGGATCTGTGAGCTGTGGAGAGGGTCGGGGAGGGGAGTGCAGCACTCGAGAGGAGCTGTGTAGAGGGCCGGGGAGGGGAGTGCAGCACTCGAGGGGAGCTGTGGAGAGGGTCGGGAGGGGAGCGCAGCACCAGAGGGGACCTGTGGAGAGGGTCGTGGAGGAAGGCGCAGCACTCGAGGGGAGCTGTGAGCTGTGGAGAGGGTTTGGGAGGGGAGCGCAGCACTCGAGGGGAGCTGTGGAGAGGGTCGGGGAGGGGAGCGCAGCACCCGAAGGGAGCTGTGGAGAGGGCCGGGGAGGGAAGCGCAGCACTCGAGGGAAACTGTGAGCTGTGGAGAGGGTCGGGGAGGGGAGCGCAGCACCCGAGGGGAGCTGTGGAGAGAGCCTGGGAGGGAAGCGCAGCACTTGAGGGGAGCTGTGAGCTGTGGAGAGGGTCGGGGAGGGAAGCGCAGCACTCGAGGGGAGCTGTGGAGATGGCCGGGCAGGGGAGCGCAGCACTCGAGGGGAGCTGTGGAGAGGGTCGGAGAGGGGAGCGCAGCATCCGAAGGGAGCTGTGGAGAGGGCCGGGGAGGGAAGCGCAGCACTCGAGGGAAACTGTGAGCTGTGGAGAGGGTCGGGGAGGGGAGCGCAGCATTCGAGGGGAGCTGTGGAGAGTGTCGTGGATGGGAGCACAGCACCCGAGGGGAGCTGTGGAGAGGGCCGGGGAGGGGAGCGCAGCACTCGAGGGGATCTGTGAGCTATGGAGAGGGCCGGGGAGGGGAGCGCAGCACTCAAGGGGATCTGTGAGCTGTGGAGAGGGCCGGGGAGGGGAGCGCAGCACTCGAGGGGAGCTGTGGATAGGGCCGGGGAGGGGAGCGCAACACTCGAGGGGATCTGTGAGCTGTGGAGTGGGTCGGGAAGGGGAGCGCAGGACTCGAGGGGAGCTGTGAGCTGTGGAGAGGGTCAGGGAGGGGAGCGCAGCACTCGAGGGGAGCTGTGAGCTGTGGAGAGGGTCGGGGAGGGGAGCGCAGCACTCGAGGGGAGCAGCACTCGAGGGGAGCTGTGGAGAGGGCCGGGGAGGGGAGTGCAGCACTCGAGGGGATCTGTGAGCTGTGGAGAGGGCCGGGGAGGGGAGCGCAGCACTCGAGGGGATCTGTGAGCTGTGGAGAGGGCCGGGGAGGGGAACGCAGCACTGGATGGGAGCTGTGTAGAGGGTCGGGGAGGGGAGCGCAGCACCCGAGGGGAGCTGTGGAGAGGGCCGGGGAGGGGAGCGCAGCACTCGAGGGGAGCTGAGGAGAGGGTCGGGGAGGGGAGCGCAGCACCCGAGGGGAACTGTGGAGAGGGCCGGGGAGGGGAGCGCAGCACTCGAGTGGAGCTGTGAGCTGTGGAGAGGGTCGGGGAGGACTCTGGACGGCAGGGTAGCGAGAGCTGCGAAGCTCAACCATTCAGTCGGTCACGTCCAGACCGGAGAGGGAGGGAGGAAGCCATACAAATGTGACAACGGTGTGTCAGCAGCAGTCTGAGGTGACGGCAGGCCAGGACACAGTCTGATGACACCGAGACAGACGCACAGACGGCCAGTACACAATGTGTGACGGCCATTACACAGTGTGTGACGGCCAGGACACAGTGTGTGACGGTCAGGACACAGTGTGTGACGGCCAGGACACAGTGTGTGACGGCCAGTACACAGTGTGTGACGGCCAGTACACAGTGTGTGACCGCCAGTACACAGTGTTACGGCCAGTACACAGTGTGTGACGACCAGTACACAGTGTGTGACGGCCCGTACACAGTGTGTGACAGCCAGTACACAGTGTGTGACGGCCAGTACACAGTGTGTGACGGCCAGTACACAATGTGTGACGGCCAGTATACAGTGTGTGACGCCCAGTACACAGTGTGTGACGGCCAGTACACAGTGTGTGACGACCAGTACACAGTGTGTGACGGCCAGTGCACAGTGTGTGACGACCAGTACACAGTGTGTGACGGCCAGTACACAATGTGTGACGGCCAGTACACAGTGTGTGACGACCAGTACACAGTGTGTGACGGTCAGTACACAGTGTGTGACGACCAGTACACAGTGTGTGACGGCCAGTACACAGTGTGTGACGGCCAGTACACAGTGTGTGACGGCTAGGACACAGTGTGTGACGGCCAGTATACAGTGTGTGACGGCCAGTACACAATGTGTGACGGCCAGTACACAGTGTGTGACGGCCAGTACACAGTGTGTGACGACCAGTACACAGTGTGTGACGGCCAGGATACAGTGTGTGACGGCCAGGACACAGTGTGTGACGGCCAGTACACAATGTGTGACGGCCAGTATACAGTGTGTGACGGCCAGTACACAGTGTGCGACGGCCAGTACACAGTGTGTGACGGCCAGGACACAGTGTGTGACGGCCAGTACACAGTGGGTGACGGCCAGTACACAGTGTGTGACGACCAGTACACAGTGTGTGACGGCCAGGATACAGTGTGTGACGGCCAGGACACAGTGTGTGACGGCCAGTGCACAATGTGTGACGGCCAGTATACAGTGTGTGACGGCCAGTACACAGTGTGTGACGACCAGTACACAGTGTGTGACGGCCAGTACACAGTGTGTGACGACCAGTACACAGTGTGTGACGGCCAGTATACAGTGTGTGACGGCCAGGACACAGTGTGTGACGGCCAGTACACAATGTGTGACGGCCAGTATACAGTGTGTGACGGCCAGTACACAGTGTGTGACGGCCAGTACACAGTGTGTGACGGCCAGGACACAGTGTGTGACGACCAGTACACAGTGTGTGACGGCCAGGACACAGTGTGTGACGGCCAGGACACAGTGTGTGACGGCCAGTATACAGTGTGTGACGACCATTGCACAGTGTGTGACGGCCAGGACACAGTGTGTGACGGTCAGGACACAGTGTGTGACGGCCAGGACACAGTGTGTGACGGCCAGTACACAGTGTGTGACGGCCAGTACACAGTGTGTGACGGCCAGTACACAGTGTGTGACGACCAGTACACAGTGTGTGACGGCCAGTACACAGTGTGTGACAGCCAGTACACAGTGTGTGACGGCCAGTACACAGTGTGTGACGGCCAGTACACAATGTGTGACGGCCAGTACACAGTGTGTGACGGCCAGTACACAGTGTGTGACGGCCAGTACACAGTGTGTGACGACCAGTACACAGTGTGTGACGGCCAGTGCACAGTGTGTGACGACCAGTACACAGTGTGTGACGGCCAGTACACAATGTGTGACGGCCAGTACACAGTGTGTGACGACCAGTACACAGTGTGTGACGGCCAGTACACAGTGTGTGACGACCAGTACACAGTGTGTGACGGCCAGTACACAGTGTGTGACGGCCAGTACACAGTGTGTGACGGCCAGGACACAGTGTGTGACGGCCAGTATACAGTGTGTGACGGCCAGTACACAGTGTGTGACGGCCAGTACACAGTGTGTGACGGCCAGGACACAGTGTGTGACGGCCAGTATACAGTGTGTGACGGCCAGTACACAGTGTGTGACGGCCAGTACACAGTGTGTGACGACCAGTACACAGTGTGTGACGGCCAGGATACAGTGTGTGACGGCCAGGCCACAGTGTGTGACGGCCAGTACACAATGTGTGACGGCCAGTATACAGTGTGTGACGGCCAGTACACAGTGTGCGACGGCCAGTACACAGTGTGTGACGGCCAGGACACAGTGTGTGACGGCCAGTACACAGTGGGTGACGGCCGGTACACAGTGTGTGACGACCAGTACACAGTGTGTGACGGCCAGGATACAGTGTGTGACGGCCAGGACACAGTGTGTGACGGCCAGTGCACAATGTGTGACGGCCAGTATACAGTGTGTGACAGCCAGTACACAGTGTGTGACGACCAGTACACAGTGTGTGACGGCCAGTACACAGTGTGTGACGACCAGTACACAGTGTGTGACGGCCAGTATACAGTGTGTGACGGCCAGGACACAGTGTGTGACGGCCAGTACACAATGTGTGACGGCCAGTATACAGTGTGTGACGGCCAGTACACAGTGTGTGACGGCCAGTACACAGTGTGTGACGGCCAGGACACAGTGTGTGACGACCAGTACACAGTGTGTGACGGCCAGTACACAGTGTGTGACGGCCAGGACACAGTGTGTGACGGCCAGTATACAGTGTGTGACGGCCAGAACACAGTGTGTGACGGCCAGTACACAGTGTGTGACGGCCAGTACAGTGTGTGACGGCCAGTACACAGTGTGTGACAGCCAGTACACAGTGTGTGACGGCCAGTACACAGTGTGTGACGGCCAGTACACAGTGTGTGACGGCCAGTATACAGTGTGTGACGGCCAGTACACAGTGTGTGATGACCAGTACACAGTGTGTGACGGCCAGTACACAGTGTGTGACGGCAAGTATACAGTGTGTGACGGCCAGGACACAGTGTGTGACGGCCAGTACACAGTGTGTGACGGCCAGTATATAGTGTGTGACGGCCAGTACACAGTGTGTGACGGCCAGTACACAGTGTGTGATGGCCAGTACACAGTGTGTGACGGCCAGTACACAGTGTGTGACGGCCAGTACACAGTGTGTGACGGCCAGGACACAGTGTGTGACGGCCAGTACACAATGTGTGACGGCCAGTATACAGTGTGTGACGGCCAGTACACAGTGTGTGACGGCCAGTACACAGTGTGTGACGGCCAGTACACAGTGTGTGACGGCCAGTACACAGTGTGTGACGACCAGTACACAGTGTGTGACGACCAGTACACAGTGTGTGACGGCCAGGACACAGTGTGTGACGGCCAGTATACAGTGTGTGACGGCCAGGACACAGTGTGTGACGGCCAGTACACAGTGTGTGACGGCCAGTATACAGTGTGTGACGGCCAGGACACAGTGTGTGACGACCAGTACACAGTGTGTGACGGCCAGTACACAGTGTGTGACGGCCAGGACACAGTGTGTGACGGCCAGTATACAGTGTGTGACGGCCAGGACACAGTGTGTGACGGCCAGTACACAGTGTGTGACGACCAGTACACAGTGTGTGACGGCCAGGACACAGTGTGTGACGGCCAGTATACAGTGTGTGACGGCCAGGACACAGTGTGTGACGGCCAGTACACAATGTGTGACGGCCAGTACACAGTGTGTGACGGCCAGTACACAGTGTGTGACGACCAGTACACAGTGTGTGACGGCCAGTACACAGTGTGTGACGGCCAGTACACAGTGTGTGACGGCCAGTACACAGTGTGTGACGACCAGTACACAGTGTGTGACGGCCAGGACACAGTGTGTGACGGCCAGGACACAGTGTGTCACGGCCAGTACACAATGTGTGACGGCCAGTACACAGTGTGTGACGGCCAGTACACAGTGTGTGACGACCAGTACACAGTGTGTGACGGCCAGTACACAGTGTGTGACGGCCAGTATACAGTGTGTGACGGCCAGTACACAGTGTGTGACGGCTCGCGGTACTTAGACCGCCGGTGTACATCCTGACAGCTCTGGCCGCCGCCGCTGCTGCGATACCTGCGGTACCCGGTACTGCCATCTGAGGTACCCGGTACTGTCATCTGATGTACCCGGTACTGGCATATGCAGTACCCAGTTCTGTATTCAGCGGTAGCCGGTACTGTCATCTGCAGTACCCGTATTGTCATCTGAGGTACCGGTACTGTCATCTGCAGTACCCGGTATTGTCATCTGAGGTACCCGGTACTGTCATCTGCAGTACCCGGTATTGTCATCTGAGGTACCGGTACTGTCATCTGCAGTACCCGGTATTGTCATCTGAGGTACCGGTACTGTCATCTGCAGTACCCGGTATTGTCATCTGAGGTACCGTTACTGTCATCTGCAGTACCCGGTATTGTCATCTGAGGTACCCGGTACTGTCATCTGCAGTACCCGGTATTGTCATCTGAGGTACCGGTACTGTCATCTGCAGTACCCGGTATTGTCATCTGAGGTACCGGTACTGTCATCTGCAGTACCCGGTATTGTCATCTGAGGTACCCGGTACTGTCATCTGCAGTACCCGGTATTGTCATATGAGGTACCCGGTACTGTCATCTGCAGTACCCGGTACTGTCATCTGATTCACCTGATTCGGTACTGAACTGCTCTGTATTCAGCGGTACCCGGTTCTGTATTCAGCGGTAGCCGGTTCTGTATTCAGCGGTACCCGGTTCTGTATTCAGCGGTAGCCGGTTCTGTATTCAGCGGTACCCGGTTCTGTATTCAGCGGTACCCGGTTCTGTACTCTGCGGTACCCGGTACTGTATTCAGCGGTACCCGGTACTGTATTCAGCGGTACCCGGTTCTGTATTCAACGGTACCCGGTTATGTATTCAGCAATACCCGGTTCTGTATTCAGCGGTACCCGGTTCTGTATTCAGCGGTACCCGGTTCTGTATTCAGCGGTACCCGGTTCTGTATTCAGCGGTACCCGATTCTATATTCAGCGGTACCCGGTTCTGTATTCAGCGGTACCCGGTTCTGTATTCAGCGGTACCCGGTGGTGAACTGGTGTAGTGATCCGCCGCAGACCAGCGCTCGGCGGGAGTGCCACGCAGGCGGCGTGGCACGATATTCGGAGGTCGGACCCTCCTGATCAAGCCAAGCCGACAGGCCCGCCCCATCCAGTAATGTTCAGGCGCCGACGCCCTCCTGATCAAGCCAAGCCGACAGGCCCGCCCCATCCAGTAATGTTCAGGCGCCGACGCCCTCCTGATCAAGCCAAGCCGACAGGCCCGCCCCATCCAGTAATGTTCAGGCGCCGACGCCCTCCTGATCATGCCAAGCCGACAGGCCCGCCCCATCCAGTAATGTTCAGGCGCCGACGCCCTCCTGATCAAGCCAAGCCGACAGGACTTTGGCCCGCCCCATCCAGTAATGTTCAGGTGCCGACGCCCTCCTGATCAAGCCAAGCCGACAGGACTTTGGCCCGCCCCATCCAGTAATGTTCAGGCGCCGACGCCCTCCTGATCAAGCCAAGCCGACAGGCCCGCCCCATCCAGTAATGTTCAGGCGCCGACGCCCTCCTGATCAAGCCAAGCCGACAGGACTTTGGCCCGCCCCATCCAGTAATGTTCAGGCGCCGACGCCCTCCTGATCAAGCCAAGCCGACAGGACTTTGGCCCGCCCCATCCAGTAATGTTCAGGCGCCGACGCCCTCCTGATCAAGCCAAGCCGACAGGACCGCCCCATCCAGTAATGTTCAGGCGCCGACGCCCTTCTCATCAAGCCAAGCCGACAGGACCGCCCCATTCAGTAATGTTCAGGCGCCGACGCCCTCCTGATCAAGCCAAGCCGACAGGACCGCCCCATCCAGTAATGTTCAGGCGCCGACGCCCTTCTCATCAAGCCAAGCCGACAGGACCGCCCCATTCAGTAATGTTCAGGCGCCGACGCCCCCCAGATCAAGCCAAGCCGACAGGACCGCCCCATTCAGTAATGTTCAGGCGCCGACGCCCCCCAGATCAAGCCAAGCCGACAGGACCGTCCCATCCAGTAATGTTCAGGCGCCGACGCCCTTCTGATCAAGCCAAGCCGACAGGACCGCCCCATCCAGTAATGTGCAGGCGCCGACGCCCTCCTGATCAAGCCAAGCCGACAGGACCGCCCCATCCAGTAATGTGCAGGCGCCGACGCCCTTCTGATCAAGCCAAGCCGACAGGACCGTCCCATCCAGTAATGTGCAGGCGCCGACGCCCTCCTGATCAAGCCAAGCCGACAGGACCGCCCCATCCAGTAATGTTCAGGCGCCGACGCCCTTCTCATCAAGCCAAGCCGACAGGACCACCCCATTCAGTAATGTTCAGGCGCCGACGCCCCCCAGATCAAGCCAAGCCGACAGGACCGCCCCATTCAGTAATGTTCAGGCGCCGACGCCCCCCAGATCAAGCCAAGCCGACAGGACTGTCCCATCCAGTAATGTTCAGGCGCCGACGCCCTTCTGATCAAGCCAAGCCGACAGGACCGCCCCATCCAGTAATGTTCAGGCGCCGACGCCCCCCAGATCAAGCCAAGCCGACAGGACCGTCCCATCCAGTAATGTTCAGGCGCCGACGCCCTCCTGATCAAGCCAAGCCGACAGGACTTTGGCCCGCCCCATTCAGTAATGTTCAGGCGCCGACGCCCTCCTGATCAAGCCAAGCCGACAGGACTTTGGCCCGCCCCATCCAGTAATGTTCAGGCGCCGACGCCCTCCTGATCAAGCCAAGCCGACAGGACCGCCCCATTCAGTAATGTTCAGGCGCCGACGCCCTCCTGACCATGCCAAGCCGACAGGCCCGCCCCATCCAGTAATGTTCAGGCGCCGACGCCCGACTGATCCAAAATTCCCAAGGTGAACTATTTCCTTTAATGCAGATACCCAAAATGATGTCTTATAAATCGTGTATGTGCTAAGTTAAAACGC
Source organism: Chirona hameri (assembly GCA_036785665.1). Lineage (NCBI taxonomy): Eukaryota > Metazoa > Arthropoda > Thecostraca > Balanomorpha > Balanidae > Chirona > Chirona hameri. The sequence goes on from JAXIVJ010003056.1 coordinate 91,528, forward strand.
ATTTTTGGGGGACAAAGAACCATACCATGTTGTTACCGAGCGGGTGCGAAGCGCCCGTGAGGTTTATCGTCAACTTACTAGACAAATTTACATTTGACCCGGCCCAACCCGGCCATACAGACGCTTTTCGGAAGCTCTTAACTTTGCAACCACTGCTCCGATTGATATTGGGTTTTCACCATTGGATAGGTCCATAAAATAAATTTTGTTTTTGGTATGGTGCGTTCTGATAGAGGTGGTACCACAGCGCGTGGCAGTTGGCACACGCGAACGTCGAAATGAACACAAAACCTTGCAAAAATGATTATTGATACAAAATGGCTGTATTATTATAAACATTAATGTATACGCTGAAGCATGCAGCGCTCAGGACGTACCCCTTTTGGCGGATTTGAGAAAGGAGATTATGAACAATTTAATACAACTTAATTTTTATGTTGGCATGTATTGAGGCCTGGCAATTTTTCTGGAGGACTAAAACCAGTAAGGCGCCGTAGTTGGCGATGAACGAGCGAGCGCGAAATAAATGTATGGTGAATTTCAACCCGATTGGGCAAGTAGTTCCTGAGATACAAAAAAAAGGTACGCACGTGCATACGTGCAGAGGCACCCCACCCATGACCTGTGGGTAGGCGGCGGCGGAGGGGTCCCTAACCACACACCAAATGTGAACACAAACGGCTCATCCGTTCCTGAGATATAGAATAGGGGTGTGCACGTGCGCACGCGCAGAGGCACCCCATCCCTGACTTGTGGAAAGGCAACGGCTGAGAGGTCCCCAACCACACACCAAATTAGAACGCAATCGGTTCAGCCGTTCCTGAGATATAAGATAGGAGTGTGCACGTGCGCACGTGCAGAGGCACTCCACCCTTGACTTGTGGAAAATTGGCGGCTGAGGGGTCCCTAACCACACACCAAATTTGCACACAATCGGCTCAGCCGTTGCAGAGTTTTTGCGAGAAAACACTTCTCAACACCCCTCACGCGGCACGCGGCACGCGCAGTGGTAGTCACCCACATGAGTCGGCACTGGTCTTAAACAGGGTAGGTTAGATGGGGCTGCTCAGCAAAGAAGTCAGCTTGTCAATCGGACGTGTGGTTGCAGAGATATGAGCTTCTCAATAGCGTCGCCACGGGCCGGGCCGGGCCGCTCATATTCAGATTTTTCCCATATACCACGGAAAGACGAGCGAGCGCTTCGCGCTCGCTCGTAATGACTGTGTTACTACCACGTGTGCTCCCTTACCGTTTCATATTTCAAACCTGGTATAGCTTTACCAGAGCGCACTCGCTCGGTTATCGCCCAAAAAGGCGTTATATTGTTTTTTCACGTCGAGACGCATGGGAAAAGCTCCGAAAACCTGGAAAAAGTCGAAAAAGTTGCCAAATGACTGCCTCTATTAGTCATACTAGTTATCACTTTGAATTTTTAAAGGGAGATAATCACTCTTTTCCACAAAAATGGAGTTAGCACCTGAAATCGATAGACGAGGCCAAAATATGATGTAAATTCATCACATTTTGCATATAAACATTCCTACCGAAATATATTGGCAGTTTACTACTGATAAGCGATCCACGCTTATATCGGTCGGTACTCAGCAAGTACTCGATAACGAATTCAGTAAATTAGCCTCCCTACGCATTGTTATTTATCATAAAGGTATGCAAAATGTTTCCTGCACTCTATTTTTGCGAATATGTGCCAACATTTTATGAACAATCAACAATCATTGAAAAAGTGCATTGAAATCGGCAGTTTAGCTTGGCAGGCGACCTATTTAGTGTCGGCGATTTGTTTACAAGTGCCTATTCAACAACGTTGAACAGATTGATGCAAAAGCGCTAGATGCTGCGCTTTCCAATAGTGGAGGGAAAATACCGATCATTCATTTTCCCAAACTTCCAGCTTTGAATTAGGGAGTAATTTTATTTAATTGTTAAATTTAAATCACAACATTTTAATACCATAACGGTAGCCAAATAAGTTGTTGCTAACAAAATCAAAAGGTGATTATCTCCCTTTAAGCTGTATCTTGTTATTATGGTGTTTTACTGCTGGAAGTGTTTTTATTCCAATATATCATAATCTTTAAGCATGGATGTTCTGCCAATATTTAGTTATATTTATTTATCATATTTTGTGCTGGAAAATGGATAATTTGTGCTGAGCCCGGCATGAGACCGGCAAGCCTGAGTTCAGACACAGCTCAGGCACGCCGGGCCTGCATTTGGGTCAGCGCCGGCTCCGTGGTCCTGAAATTTGCATCTCTAGTCTTTAGCCTTTTTGAGAGGGCACAACTTGCCTCAGAAGGTCCTCGTCTGGTCGCAGAGGACCCTCGTCCAGCCTGAGAGGGACCTCGTCTAGCCTAGGAAGGCCCTTATAAGGGCTGTCTCAGTGCCTGAGAAGGCTCAGCTGAGACAGTCTCAGAGAGCCTTCAACCGGCCGAAAAGGGTTGGCGCCTGGCGGGTTGGGGGGTTAACTGCCCCTGGTACCGCCCTCCCCCCCCCCCCCCGTGGCGCCATCCCTGCGGATAACACTATGAGGAATGTTAAAACACAGAATAGAGCACACCATTTTACGTTTCGCTTCTTATAAGATTCATTTAAACCCCCAAAACGTTACAAAATGGATCTGAGAGCCAGTGGAATAGGTCGTCTGCAGTTTTATTCCCACAAAAACTCGACTTGATTTACTGGATTTACTCTTAAACTGGGAAACTCCATATTTTGCCGGTTTTAACTGGTAAACGAACACTTTCGCTCCGCCAAAACCAGCTTAGAACGGGTTCGTCCAGTCCCACACACGGGTTTACCCGGTCCACACACGGGTTCACCCAGTCCACACACGGGTTCACCCAGTCCACACACGGGTTCACCCAGTCCCACACACGGGTTCACCCAGTCCCACACACGGGTTCGTCCAGTCCCCCACACGGGTTCGCTCAGTCCCACACACGGGTTCGTCCAGTCCACACACGGGTTCGTCCAGTCCCACACACGGGCTAGTCCAGTCCCACACACGGGCTCGTCCAGTCCCATACGGACTCGTCCAGTCCCACACACGGATTCGTCCAGTCCCACACACGGGTTCGTCCAGGCCCACACACGGGTTCGTCCAGTCCCACACACGGGTTCTCCCAGTCTCACATACGGGTTCGTCCAGTCCCACACACGGGTTCACCCAGTCCCACAAACGGGTTCGTCCAGTCCCACACACGAGTTCGTCCAGTCTCACACACGGATTCGTCCAGGCCCACACACGGGCTCGTCCAGTCCCACACGGATTCGTACAGGCCCACACACGGGTTCGTCCAGTCCCACACACGGGTTCGTCCAGTCCCACACACGGGCTCGTCCAGTCCCACACATGGGTTCACCCAGTCCACACACGGGTTCACCCAGTCCCACACACGGTTTCGTCCAGTCCCACACACGGGCTCGTCCAGTCCCACACACGGGTTCACCCGGTCCACACACGGGTTCACCCAGTCTCACACACGGGTTCACCCAGTCCCACACGGATTCGTCCAGTCCCACACACGCGTTCACCCGGTCCACACACGGGTTCACACAGTCCACACACGGGTTATCCCAGTCCCACACACGGGTTCACCCGGTCCACACACGGGTTCACCCAGTCTCACACACGGGTTCACCCAGTCCAAACACGGGTTCGTCCAGTCCCACACACGGGTTTTCCCAGTCACACAACCGGGTTCACCCAGTCCACACACGGGTTCGTCCAGTCCCACACACGGGTTCGTCCAGTCCCACACACGGGCTCGTCCAGTCCCACACGGATTCGTCCAGTCCCACACACGGGTTCGTCCAGTCCCACACACGGGTTTACCCAGTCCACACACGGGTTCGTCCAGTCCCACACACGGGTTCACCCAGTCCCACAAACGGGTTCGTCCAGTCCCACACACGAGTTCGTCCAGTCTCACACACGGATTCGTCCAGGCCCACACACGGGTTCGTCCAGTCCCACACACGGGTTCTCCCAGTCCACACACGGTTCGTCCAGTCCCACACACGGGTTCACCCAGTCCACACACGGGTTTGTCCAGTCCCACACACGGGTTCGTCCAGTCCCACACACGGCTTCTTCCAGTCTCACACACGGGTTCGTCCAGTCCCACACACGGGTTCGTCCAGTCCCACACACGAGTTCGTCCAGTCTCACACACGGATTCGTCCAGTCCCACACACGGGTTCGTCCAGTCCCACACACGAGTTCACCCAGTCCACACACGGGTTCGTACAGTCCCACACACGGGCTCGTCCAGTCCCACACGGATTCGTCCAGGCCCACACACGGGTTCGTCCAGTCCCACACACGGGTTCACCCAGTCCACACACGGGTTCGTCCAGTCCCACACACGGGCTCGTCCAGTCCCACACGGATTCGTCCAGTCCCACACACGGGTTCGTCCAGTCCCACACACGGGTTCGTCCAGTCCCACACACGGGTTCACCCAGTCCCACAAACGGGTTCGTCCAGTCCCACACACGGGTTCGTCCAGTCCCACACACGAATTCGTCCAGTCTCACACACGGATTCGTCCAGTCCCACACACGGTTTCTCCCAGTCACACAAACGGGTTCACCCAGTCAACACACGGGTTCGTCCAGTCTCACACACGGGTTCACCCAGTCCCACAAACGGGTTCGTCCAGTCCCACACACGAATTCGTCCAGTCCAACACACGGGTTCGTTCAGTCCACACACGGGTTCGTCCAGTCCCACACATGGATTCGTCCAGTCCCACACACGGGTTCGTCCAGTCCCACACACGGGCTCGTCCAGTCCCACACACGAGTTCGTCCAGTCCCACACACGGGTTCGTCCAGTCCCACACACGGATTCGTCCAGTCCCACACACGAGTTCGTCCAGTCCCACACACGGATTCGTCCAGTCCCACACACGAGTTCGTCCAGTCCCACACACGGGTTCGTCCAGTCCACACACGGGTTCGTCCAGTCCCACACACGAGTTCGTCCAGTCCCACACACGGGTTCATCCAGTCCCACGCACGGATTCGTCCAGTCCCACACATGAGTTCGTCCAGTCCCACACACGGGCTCGTCCAGTCCCACACGGATTCGTCCAGTCCCACACACGGGTTCGTCCAGTCCCACGCACGGGTTTACCCAGTCCACACACGGGTTCGTCCAGTCCCACACACGGGTTCACCCAGTCCCACAAACGGGTTCGTCCAGTCCCACACACGAGTTCGTCCAGTCTCACACACGGATTCGTCCAGGCCCACACACGGGTTCGTCCAGTCCCACACACGGGTTATCCCAGTCCCACACACGGGTTCACCCAGTCCATACACGGGTTCGTCCAGTCCCACACACGGGTTCGTCCAGTCCCACACACGGGCTCGTCCAGTCCCACACGGATTCGTCCAGGCCCACACACGGGTTCGTCCAGTCCCACACACGGGTTCACCCAGTCCACACACGGGTTCGTCCAGTCCCACACACGGGCTCGTCCAGTCCCACACGGATTCGTCCAGTCCCACACACGGGTTCGTCCAGTCCCACACACGGGTTCGTCCAGTCCCACACACGGGCTCGTCCAGTCCCACACGTGGGTTCACCAAGTCCACACACGGATTCGCCTAGTCCACGCACGGATTCGCCCAGTCCCACATACGGGTTCGTCCAGTCCCACACACGGGTTTACCCAGTCCACATACGGGTTCGTCCAGTCCCACAAACGGGTTCGTCCAGTCCCACGCACCAATTCACCCTGTTCACACACGGGTTCGTCCAGTCCCACACACGGGTTCGTCCAGTCCCACAAACGGGTTCGTCCAGTCTCACACACGGGTTCGTCCAGTCCCACACACGGATTCGCCCAGTCCCACACACGTGTTCGTCCAGTCCCACACGGATTCGCCCAGTCCCACACACGGTTCGTTCAGTCCACACACGGGCTCGTCCAGTCCCACACGGATTCGTCCAGTCCCATACACGGGTTCGTCCAGTCCCACACACGGGTTCGTCCAGTCCCACACACGGGCTCGTCCAGTCCCACACGTGGGTTCACCAAGTCACACACGGATTCGCCTAGTCCACGCACGGATTCGCCCAGTCCCACATACGGGTTCGTCCAGTCCCACACACGGGTTTACCCAGTCCACATACGGGTTCGTCCAGTCCCACAAACGGGTTCGTCCAGTCCCACGCACCAATTCACCCTGTTCACACACGGGTTCGTCCAGTCCCACACACGGGTTCGTCCAGTCCCACAAACGGGTTCGTCCAGTCTCACACACGGGTTCGTCCAGTCCCACACACGGATTCGCCCAGTCACACACACGTGTTCGTCCAGTCCCACACGGATTCGCCCAGTGCCACACACGGTTCGTTCAGTCCACACACGGGCTCGTCCAGTCCCACACGGATTCGTCCAGTCCCAAACACGGGTTCGTCCAGTCCCACACACGGGTTCGTCCAGTCCCACACACGGGCTCGTCCAGTCCCACACATGGGTTCACCAAGTCCACACACGGATTCGCCTAGTCCACGCACGGATTCGCCCAGTCCCACATACGGGTTCGTCCAGTCCCACACACGGGTTTACCCAGTCCACATACGGGTTCGTCCAGTCCCACAAACGGGTTCGTCCAGTCCCACGCACCAATTCACCCAGTTCACACACGGGTTCGTCCAGTCCCACACACGGGTTCGTCCAGTCCCACAAACGGGTTCTTCCAGTCTCACACACGGGTTCGTCCAGTCCCACACACGGGTTCGTCCAGTCCCACACACGAGTTCGTCCAGTCTCACACACGGATTCGTCCAGTCTCACACACGGGTTCGTCCAGTCCCACACACGAGTTCGTCCAGTCCCACACACGGGTTGGTCCAGTCCCACACACGGGTTCGTCCAGTCCCACACACGGGTTCGTCCAGTCCCACACACGGGCTCGTCCAGTCCCACACACGGGTTCGTCCAGTCCCACACACGGGCTCGTCCAGTCCCACACACGGGTTCGTCCAGTCCCACACACGGGTTCACCCAGTCTCACAAACGGGTTCGTCCAGTCCACACACGGGCTCGTCCAGTCCCACACACGAGTTCGTCCAGTCCCACACACGGTTTCGTCCAGGCCCACACTACCGCCCCACGGGAAGAAATCCCAACCCTCGACCGTTACCTTGCTCGGACGTCCGGAGGAAGTGACGTCCTCGGCGGTGGTCGGCGCCCTATCAGTCTGTGTCGCCGCGCACTGCCACCCCGGCGCTCTATCAGTCTGTGTGGCCACGCACTGCCACCCCGGCGCTCTATCAGTCTGTGTCGCCGCGCACTGCCACCCCGGCGCTCTATCAGTCTGTGTCGCCGCGCACTGCCACCCCGGCGCTCTATCAGTCTGTGTCGCCGCGCACTGCCACCCCGGCGCTCTATCAGTCTGTGTGGCCGCGCACTGCCACCCCGGCGCTCTATCAGTCTGTGTCGCCTCACACTGCCACCCCGGCGCTCTCCGACGCACCACTGACGGGCCAGTCTGGCACCGACTGCACGACCGTCGCGCGCAGCACTGCCGCCCGCCGTTGGACGACGGCCTAGCCTGGCGCGGCGGGGCGGCGCAGCTGGCACCGGCGCCAGCCCCGGCTGGATAACCGAGCCGCCCCCAACCCCACGGCCACTCCGCCGCCCTTCGACCACAGGGCCGAAATCGCCGTAATGCAACAGACCAGGTAAATCAATACCATCATCGTCCCCCCCC